>VYZP01064732.1:10450-32136 GCA_013400635.1 Hypocryptadius cinnamomeus | reverse complement strand
TATGAAAGTTCTACCAGCATCAGTCTTCAGAATCATCTTCAGAAGCTGTTGGAACAACACAGTGTAATCAGAAGCTTTAACAAAAATGGATGAAATTAAAGCACTTCAGGATAAGTAGAGGAAATAAAGGTGATTATATAAAATAGCAGACTGTTATACTCCTCTAAACCTTGTGTAATCACATAGTTTAATTCTTAAATGTATCTCATGTCAGAAAAATACAGCATTTTCAAATCAAAGCTTAACAGAACATACAAAATGCAGCATCTTCTTACTCTTCTTCCTCAAAATAAGAGGAAGAAAATTATGCCAGAGATTCAGCTTCTATGTAGTGCTTAGAGTGGCTAATTCCAGCAGTAGTCAGAGGAAGATATATGCAATCCATGACAGCAGCACCCAACATAAGGGAAAGAAATTACTCACTAATTTAACAATTTGGATACTAAAATACCTAGAAAGGTTCAGCAGTCTAAACAAAGACTCTTAATTTTATACATATATACCCACATATATGTTGCTTAATGCAACCTGGGCCTACTTGGAAGCAGCTCCTCTCTCCACTCCTGTCCTTTCAGCATATGCAAGATGAACACAAAGCCCACATATGCACAGGATTTTGTTGTTGCAAGGTGAGTTAAAAGACAAATACACACTTGTCAACTATGGTAGAAAAGTCAGTACACACATCTACATTAGGTTTGTAAAACGTTAGCTTGTCTGTAACAGGAATTTAGTATGTTCTCTTAAGTGAGGTCTGCAGGAAAGGAAGTATTTATACTGGAGTAACTTGTTCCATCCTTGAACACAGAAAGAAGAAAAGTCTGACTCCTCCTTGCTTCTTTCGTTCTTACAAGAGAAATGTAACTGAAGTGCATCAATAAGAAATCTATATCATCAATAAGAACTCAGTATTTTTCACCTGCAAGTTAAAGGCTGAATCAAATATAGATTAAATTAAGGTGTAAAATGTCACTCATTAATTTTTCCTCTAGTAAGGACGCACATAACTTAGGAATGAATTCAGAACTCAAGTCTACCTCTGACTGCTCTGAATGCAGAAATATTCATCTTGAACCAGAACTCCCTCTGTCTCACACACACACACTCCCATTCCCTATAATATTCCAAATGTGTCTTGCATACTGAAAATCCATACAAAGTTGACAGACACTCACATGCACACTAGGAAAAAAAAAAAAGGGTAGATCAGCTACCCTTCTACTGCCTATTCATCATGCCCAGAAATAGATCCAGGGTATATTTGCCAGAAATGTAAATGTATCAGCATATAGTTTTGAATTTAAACACACTGAAAAAATGCCATTGGATGAAAATTAGGTTAATCCTTCTCCAAAACTGGCAAACTTTAGGCTTAATTCACAAGGTCTGATAGGTCTGATCAAGGAACCTACATAACCAAAAAGTGCGTGTGAATGGAAAAAATGAGAGAAGAGGGCAAAAAAAAAAAAGGAAAGGAAAGAAAAATGGCAATAGAAGTGTCTAATTTAAATGCAGTAAAATTCAATCCTAAGTGTTTCTTTCCTCCTAAGACTATTGTAAAAGGCAACAACCTGAAGGTCGCCATTAATCCCATAATTACAAATTACCAGAACTAAACTGTAACCAGTAAGGAATTTTTTTATTGATTGCAGATAACAGTTCTGTGGTCTAAACAACTCTGAGCTGCTGGGAAATTATTTACAGAGAAGTAAAATCACTTCCCCCTCGGAATAATTCTACTGATGGTGGAAAAAGCACTGCTGTGTAAGGTTTTCAGTAATTACGTTCAGTATTATGAATCTTGGCAAGGAGTATTGTACTCATTTAGCTTTAAGTTATCTAATGGGAGGGGAAGAAAAGATAGGAAGCACTTACTTTCAGTGTCTTCCATATGTGCCTGAAGAGTTCTTGCACGTTAATAACTAGAAACAAGGCAGAGAGAAAGTAGTTTAAAAGTTGCAAAGCTATCCGCAGAAATTTGCAACAAGTTAGCAAAGTTCTCTTCCCTTTTTACATCCCAAAGCTCCATGTCAGATCTTGGTTATCCTAACCCATTTGCCCAACTTAAAAAAAATGCAAAATTTAATATACAATCCCATACATTACACTTAATATTGCTATTGCACAGTTATTTCAGCTGTGAAATGTTTCTGGTAGCAGCTTGTGACATCATCTTCATGTTCTACAGTCTGCTTTTTAGTCACCATAACTCTGCCAACCAGCTCACTGCTTAGACTCAAAAGGTGTGGCTAACAAACCCCTGAATTTGTAGAGTTCGCTTCAATAAATTCTCAACTCCCACAACAAACTCCACAAAGATGCTGGCTCAAAAGCCACACCGCTAATACCCAAAGGCGCTGACTAGCAAGCCACAAGACACCATTAAGCAAAAGTGCTGTCTCACAAACCACAACACGCTTCCACAAGCTCCCCACTTGAACAACAAGAGTTCAGTACAGCACAGAATATGATAGCTGTACTTTGCTCAGGCAAAGCTTGGGAACAAAACAAAGAATTTCATCAGTCCTTAGATCCTACGGTGCTCCTGCTGTGTGAACAGTCCGAGGCTGAGATTGCAAGACAAAGGAAGAGAAAGAAAAAGAGAAGGGAGGAAAAAAGAGACAAGAGGAGCAAGTGGGCCCGATCCGCTCCCTTTTATGTTAACATGGTGCATGCCTCTTAGGCAAACTAGATTTTTCATGCAATTCTCACATGCACAGCCAACCCTTTGAGCCCTCGAGGGAGTGAGTCGCGGGCGGGGGGACGGGACTGACCACGCGCCTCAGGGTGGAGCAGGAAGTTGGCTTAGAACACGCTGCCCCACCTCTGCAGGACCCTCTCCTCTGATCACCTTTCCTGTAGCAATACTCAGAATGTTTGAGACAAAACATGCTTAGGTCTGGTCTTCTACAGCCACAAATCAAGGAGGAGAGCAAGTTCCTCGGCATGGTGAGGTAAATTGAGATCTGACTCCTCTTTTTTTTTTTTTTTCCCCTGTATCATGCAAAATTTCTTGATGATTAAGGCAGCCTCTTCTGCCTTCTACTTGTCAGTCTGAATACAGCATATACAACTTAATTGCATAAACCATGAAGAGAAGTTTGAGAAATGCATTACTGTGAATTGAGTTACATTTTTTCCCCCAAATCTTAATAGTATGCACAGAAAGCCAAGAATGAAAATACAGAACAGCATACGGTTTAAGCACAGCTACTTTTCTGTGCAACATTTTAACCAAATCTAACATCCTTAAGTTGTATCAAATAATTTAACCAAATCTTGCACAATAAACAGATGACAGTGGTCAGTATTTAAAAGAAAAGCAAGAACAGCTGAATGCTTTTCAAGGCAAAAACATCACATGGCAACATAAGAAGGGTTACAAAGATAATTCATCTTCATTAGCAGTGCTTTCTCCATCCATTCTTAAACATATTTGCACTTGAATCTTTGGTCATTGAAATGAGATTTAGGAGGGTAGATTCTGGTAGCAGCTTGTGACATCATCTTCATGTTCTACAGTCTGCTTTTTAGTCCAGCATCAAAATCTTGCATGGGCTTCAACACAAATAAAGCTTTGACAACTGATGTCATCTGAACCCAGCTAATGGAATCTGTCAACATTGCACACCAAATCCAATACACAAGGAATAAAGTTGAAGAAAAGAGTCAAATTCTAAATTTCTCAAAGCACATGTTTCAATTTTTACAAGGAGCAATGGCTGGGGAAGTTCTGGAGTGTTCAAATGTGCTGTCCAGAATTGGATTGCCTCCTTTGCCTCCACACGGATGGACAGAAGTTACCCCTCTGCATGGGATATATTTTATACCGTGTGTGTAACTACAGGGTAGCTTGAAAGCACTTTTTTCCTGAATTCTTACAGTTCTAGAGGCAGCACTGTTATTGACACAGGATAGCCTCTTTACCAAAATGAAAAAGGAAAGATTCAGTCCTCAGTAAAAGTACGATTTTAAAAGTGACCATGTCAGTTTTCAGACCCATAGCTTGGCTGAGCAAACGAACACTTAGGAAAATCTAAGAAAAATTTTCAGATGTTAAAAAATTTATTTAGAGACAGATAAGAGCCATACTTGTGTCTTGTTATTTCAGCCATTAGCACAAGAAAGGTAATGTTATCTAAGTACTGAGGGTTTTTAGCATCATCCTAAAAGCAAGTGCAATGTAAGATGTGCTGCATATAGACCCACTAAGAATTGTTTCAGCTAATTACATTCCTTTATTGGAAAATGCGAAGTAACTCTGTTAAGGAAAGATGGAGCAGAAAAATCTAATTGAAGCAAAGTGGGATGTAAAGTATTGTGCAGCCTTAGTGGCTGTATGCCAGTCCAAGCGAAACTGCTGACTGTAACTCTCTCTTACATATTGCAGTCCAATGGGTTTCTTGCAAGGTCTTGCTATAAGGAGGCTCGGCTAATGCTCTTTTTGTTTTCCACAAGTCTTCAGGGCAGGTTTCAAGAAATATTGCCAAATATCCATATCTAAGAAAGCACTCTAACGTGTCTTCAGACTTCTCCCCCAAATAATTTTTAGCTTTCTTATTCTCTCAGCATGGAAACCTTTTAAAAATTCATCTCACTTACTGTCCCTGATTTTCAGCCAAAGTCCCTGATTTTCTCTCCCTGATTCACTAGATCATTGTCATCTCCTTGCCAAGAACCCAGAAGAAACTTTTTTTTTTTTGCCAGTTTCTTCCAATTCTAAAAACTCTTCAGAGCTGAAATTCTTTTCAGCCTTTTGTGCCTTTCAATTTTACTTATTCTCATTCATGCTATGTTCTTTTCCTTTTTTCTTTCAAGCTTTCTTGTCCTTTACAATCCTTTCCTTTATGGCTTTTCCTGCATTCTCCCTCACTATATAGATGCAGAGAGAATGGTTTTTGCCCCACCGCAAGCCCAGCAACCAAGTCTCTGCCCACGTAGTTCAGTTGAGCTCCATCGTTATTTGGTCTGGCTACTCTCTTCCATTCCATAATAAAAGAAGTCAGGGAGCTAGGTGACAGCCTACAGCAACTGTTATCTGCTGGCTTTGTTCTCTATCTTTTCTGAAAAGGAACACTGAGAAATCTAAATAGAGAGTTTCAGCTGGAACTGTAAGGGCAAAAGGTACAGCGAGATGTATGTATGTCTCCCTGTGCTTAAAACTGGGGCCACTTTTAAAACAATAATAAAAACTTTCCTGGTGCAATGTCCTAACATCCTGAGTCAATCAAAGACTGCAACACAACAATATAACAGATTCTGAGAGGCCTCAAAATAAGGAAACACTGCTGGTTTGATAATATAAAGGACACATTTATCATAAGTGTTCGTCACTGAATGTATTTTTAGCAGACTCAGTTGAGTGAAACAAATTTTCCAAGAACTACAAGTCCTGCAGTGGAGTCCCAATAGAAAGTTGAGAAAAGCAGATAGAAGAAAAACAACATTGGAAATCCATATGACTTATGCCTTATGCCCACTTTACTGGTTTGATCTGATACGAAAGGTTTGGCAACAAAGAAGGGCTGGAAACAACCTCAGTGGGGGTCCTCACAGGAGCGCATGTGTTTACTTGTCCAGGTTTATTCACAATGTACTTGAGAACCAAACTAGGGTCACCTAGCTGCTGCCAGGAGTTGGTGACAAATGATCTGTACAAATACTGAGAGCCTGCCTGGTCAAATGTTAATAAAGGTTTGTTGTTTTGCAGGAGGTTTACTCCTATAAATAGTGTGACTGAATAAACAGTAGTTAGCTTTAGAAAAACTGGGATGGTCAATAACCTAGTTGCTGCAAAGGAGAGACACAAAGCTGTAGAAATTGCACTAATTACTCCTCTTATATCCCAGAACACTTCAGAAGACTGCGTGATGGAAGGCAAAAAATACAAGCTTCAGTCCCACTAAGCTCACCAGCATACAGCCAAAGTCTAAGTATCAATGAATATGCGTAAGGAGACAAAAGGTGAGAAATGCACTTACACCAGAAAGTGATACCAAGATCTGTCACAAAAGCTACATGGCCCTGGAAACGTTTCTGCCTTCACAATCTGCAGAGTAAGACATTCCTATATTAGGGGCTATGAAGATCAGCATTTCTGGCCTGCTTCCTTATATGGTAAGGAATTGTAAGGCTTTGAAGAGAAACATAAAATATAATAGCTCTTAAATCAGTAAAACTCATGTCATTGCTCTTTTCAGTACGGTGGATCCAGTATGCATTCAAGTTTTTCTTCATTCATGTTCTCATCCCTCAAAAATTAATTGCTAGATTTGCAGATTATCATAGAATGGCTTGGGTAGAAGGGATCTGAAAGATCATCTGGTTCCAACCCCTGCCTCGCTTCCCCCATGGGCAGGGATGTCAACCGCTAGAACAGCTTGCTTAGGGCCCCATCCAACCTGGCCTGGAACACTTACAGGACTGGGACAAGAGGTATAATGCTGCATCAAACTGGTAGTAGGAAAAAAACCCAAAAAAACAAAAAACAAAACAAAACAAAAAAAACCAAACCAAAACAAAAAAAACAACAACAACAAAAAACAAAACAAAACAAAAAAAAAAAACCAAAAAACCAAACCAAAAAAAAAAAAAAAAAACCAAAAAAAAACACCAAGGATTTTAAAACATTCAGAGGTCTTCATTGGGTTCAAAAATGATGTAGCAGACCTAAATAAAATTAGCTGACCTATATACAACTTGAAGGCAGTTGCTCAGAGTTTACCTAGGTATATATCAGCTAAATCATCTCTGAAAGAAAAGAGAGCAGACAGCTTTGAAGTAAAGGAGGAGTTAGTAAGGGGATGACACTGGAGACAGTGTTAGGGAAGAGAAACAGGCAGTTTGCCTTATTAACAGAGAAGTTAAGGAGGAGGTTTATTTTGATATGCCATAAAACGAGTAAGGCTACTACTGAGTCCATGGTTTTATTTGAGACTAAAGAATGTCTTGTGTCCAAAAGCTTGTCTACTTTCTTCTACTAAATCAGCTGATCTAGTAAAGACCTCTACCCATGATTTCTGTTTCTTGTGTCCTGCTGTATTGTCCACGGTCATGTTTCAATATCACAGAGATCATATTGAAGTAAGGGGAATTCCACAGCTCACTCCCCCATATGCTGCAACCGGCACTAAAACTCTCTTTGTACCAGCCATGATTAGCTGTGAAGACACACTCGGACACGGGTCTTTGAAGGATGTGATGAGCAACAAAACAAGAATTATAGAGATTTCCCTATGAGAGTTGTTTAATATAAGCAGCTCATAAAAAGCTAGATTAAAAATTGGAAGACCCCTACTTCAAGATATAGTTTATGGTCCTGTCCATCTCCATTTATCATCTTAATAGTTTAATGGCCATATTCTCCAGCATGACTCTGCAGTGCATAAGAGCACTCTTACTGATTATCTGACATCTCCCAATCCTTTCACCTATCACAGATGTCCCAAATTGCTACTCCTGCTGCTGCGTCATTTCTTGCTCTTTTGCTCTTCTTCCACCTCTCATGTGAACCAACGCTTAGCTTTGAACTGTCTTAACTCTCCAAGTGCAGTTAAGAAGCGATACAAAACAGAAGAACAGTGTAAAAATAGTAATTTTTAGGGAAATACAGTGCTTTTCCCTTCATTTCTATTACTTCAGAACAAAGCTCTGTCATCTCTAATACAAGTAATCACAAAAGGGTGTCATTACAAGTTTACATACAATATTTGAAGACTACCAGTGGCTCCACGTATACCTAAGATGCTAGAAAGAAGAAACGCATTATTTTAAGTGAACTTAAAGACATTAAATGTTCCAGGGATGAAAAAGATAATGGAACCAAAACATTTTCTACTATGCTATTCATATTAAAGAGAGGTTTACTCTTAAAATAAAGAGAGGGTTATTCTTTGCTGTACCTTTTTCTCAATGAAACACGTTTTCTCAACATATATTGACATAAATGGTTCTGTGCTTTATCCAAATGGGCTTCTTGAACATAACCTTTATTGATGTTAAGTGCTTAATAACTACAAGCTAAATGTGATGGTCTCTCAGCTGGACCATTATACCCATTAAACCTTTAAACAAAACAATTTTCAAGTTATGTTCAAAGTGGGATGTTTGTAGCATTTTTTTTAAGCAAGAATCATGCCATAAACAATTCTGTAGTATAGCTTTTTTAAAAAGAAAAAAACCCCTTAACATATTTAAAAGAAAAATACTGGCTGGGGATTTCTACTACAAAATTTTTATTTCTTTTATAATAGAGAACACAGCAATAAAATCCAGAAACTTCGTAGCAGTCATCCCTTTGGGATCTAAAATATTCAGAACATCCCTTGATAATGGCTATTAGAAGACCATATGGGATCCCTTAAATAACAAAAAGTATGTCTTAAAGTTTTCCTGAAACACTACAAATTTCACTTTAATCAGGGTTTCTCCAGAAGATACTGGGGAATACAGAACGAGAAAGCTCTGTAGCCTTGATTTAGTGCTAACAAAATGTTAAAGCTAACCACTGAAGTTCACTTCATACCTAAGATGTTATAGTCAGAAGCATTGCAGGTTTCTAAAAAATTTAAGTAAGCATGGAAAATATAAATTCAGCCACAAAAATAGTACTGAAAAACTCTAAGGTTCAAAATGCATGCAAATCTACCTGCTTTGTATCTTAAGTGTCACCCAAAAGAACTATATCAGTGTAAACTGCTATACCAAACTGATCTTCATAGGCAATAGCTGCATCAAACTATAAACAGTCACTAGCAAAAGTGTCAGAAAAAAGCAAACAGAGCTTAGGCCTTCTTACTGTGTCAGTCGTGGATTTTAGAACAACCAACCAAGTGTCCTTCTATCCCCAGTTTGTACTATTAAATTTATCTTCCTATGAGCAACTAATGTAAAGAATGCAGGGCATGGGTAATGTGATTGCTGTTGCCCAGCCCAGTGAACAGAACTGCTGCATCTGCATTGTGAACAATCTGGAAGCTGTGGGGAAACATTGATGAAAATCCTGATAAAAGACAATGAAAAAATAACCAGACTGTACAGTGAGAAAAGCGTGAGTATTGTTTCAACGTTTGCATAGGATAAATAATGCTATGGCCTGTATGAACTATGCTGCTGGAAAATCATCATTGAGCCACACCTGATACACATGGATCAATTAATAAGAGAAGGCACTGTCAAACTACTTATGTCCAGCTTCCTAACATAGTCCCAAAATATTTTTAAGAAACCCATTTCATACAGCACATACTGCAAGGCAGCTATATTTGATAGCTATTGTAACTATGAGAGAGTGTAAAATTAAGGCTTAATCTTTTAACATGTGCACATTTTCTTGGAATGATGCACCCAAGACAGCAAACATACCCATCACAGCCAACATGACAGAGCAAGAAGTTGTTTTCCACAGAATTTCAGCAGAAAAACAATTCTTTATCTCTTCTCTAAGTGAAATTCTTCTTTCTCTAAGTGAAATTACAGCACTACAGCACACAATCAGTGGGATTGAGGCATTCATAAGACTGACTCAGCACTCCTTTAACAGTTCACCAAATACATTTTTTACGCCCAGCCTAAGTATTTTTTAGTACTGTGACAAAACCTCTGTCCTCCAGCACTTTTTACATCGGATTTAGAAGAGAGATGAGATTTCATACCTACCGACCATATTGTGCTATGATGATTTTGACAACAAGGGCATCTGATCATCATCTTATATCCTAGGCTAATGATCGTTTTCTAATGCAAACCCACACATCCTAAGATAAAACTCTGCTTAAAGAAGACCTTACTAACTAACCCTTGAGCACACTGGCATTCTTAGGTCAAGAACCCAGGAATCTGTACCTCTAGGTTCACATCATTCAGCTCTGATGTCAGTGAGGTCAGGTGCAGAACTTGTTACACCACAGATCTATACTGCTGATGTTCTGTGGATTCCTGAGGAATTAGTGTAATAAAGACCAGTGTTCCCCAAACTGATGGGGTTCATGAAACAATTTCTTTTAGGTCAATTAAAATGACTTCCCAAGCAATGTTGCTATTGCTTCATGCTAGCAGAAACTGCAAATTCTCTGCCCATTTAATCTAAATGAGACCTATGATCACTTCAGTAAAAAATGAATGTAGTAATGGTTAAATGCTCAGAGATGGGAAATTAATACTTATGTAGATTTTTTGACAACTATAATAGATAGGCATTATTGTTAGTGCATCATCTCTATAGTAATAGTCTAGTTCTACACAAAGCGTCCGGCTTTGTCCAGTTCAAAGAGGAGACTGAGGAGCAACCTCATTGCTCCCTGCAGGTTCCTGAGGAAGGGGTGTGGAGGGGAAGGTGCTGGGCTCTTCTCCCTGGGAGCTGGGGACAGAACGCCTGAGAATGGCTCAAAGCTTTTCCAGGGGAGATTCAGACTAGACATTATTAGGAAGCATTACTTTACCAAGACAGTGGTGAAACACTGGAACCAGCTTTCTAAAAGATGGTTGATGGCCCAGGTATGTCGATGTTAAAAGGCACTTCGATTGTGCCCTTAATAATATTCTTTAACAATGTTTCAGCCCTGAAGTGGTAAGGCAATTGAACTAGATGATCAGTGTTGATCCTTTCCAAATGAACTATTCTAGTCTAGTCTAGTCTAGTCTAGTCCTGATGCTATTACACTTTAGCTATGGAAGAGGTCAAAGCATCTCAAATTGGTGATACTAAGGTTTTTCAAAAGGGAGTAACTGTATTCACGTAACATTAATCATAAATGCCATTCCCAGTATATCACCCAGAATTTAAAAAAAATTTTTTTCACAGATGAGTCACCCTAAAGTTAATTGCTTGGCCTAGCCTGGAGGAAGTACTAGCTTGAAATTCAACAAAAATCTAGCATGGAACAGAAGCATTGCTGTAAGTCAGAGTAACTTGGTGGAAATATTGCCACTGCTTCTTCTCAAATCCCTGATAAAATTTCTCGAGAACTTTGCGTCTCCAGGAATTCTATCATCTGCTATTTTTTTAAGTATTAAAAGTTTTAGCACTTCCCGTAGTAAGGAAGAACATGCATGTTCAGGTGAGATACTAGAATTTTTATATTTTGAGAGAGTTTAAAACTCTGGTTTAAAACTCTGGAGGTAAGAAATTATAAGAGTTATTGTTACCTACTGAGGTAGAATACAGCTAGAATTCAGATACATGACTGCAACTCCCCTGTACAAATATAGAGCAAGAGAGTGTTTACTGTTTCAAGTCAAGTGGTAAAGAGAGCAAAAAAAGAGAAGTACATAGCTGTGCTGCCTGTACTTATCACCATGGCAAATGACGAGTGGAACTGGTAGTAAACCCATGCTTTCTGCTCTCAGCCACATGTCCTGATCAGTAGGTCTTGTGGCCTCTCATCCCAAAAGAACCACTAGAAAAGGAGAGCAGGCAAAGATGAAGCAGAGGGCAAGTTAGGAGAAAAACACAACACACATACATCTGCCCTGTTTAGCATATTTGCCAAAGGAAAGGAGGCTTATAAATCAGTTGTACATGGTTCTGTGTTCCTCAGTGATACTTAACCTTTTCATTAAGTACAGGAAAGCAGCGGGAGCTTTAGAACTTTTTAACAGTCTTGTAAAGAGAGGTGAGAGAGGTAACTATTTCTCCAATGCACCAATTTTCTTCTTAATAGATGCCAAGTTAATCATTCAATCAGGAGAACAGCTTCTACTGTAGCTTGCTTGCATTGCAGATCACTGAGAATCCACCCAAAAGACAATACAAGAGAAACTGAGATATACTTACTTCCCTGCTTATAGGAATGTTTATTTTATTGTGCTAGCTAGAAGAAATTATAAGAATTCCGCAATCCACTAAACATCTGTTCACTGAAATGCATAAATAACATGAACCAAGCAAATTACAGAGCCTAGCTTTTTAGAAGACTATCACATTTATCTAGCAGGTGGATTTTTTTTTTTTTTTTTAAGAAAACAAGGCCAGAACTATAATTGGCTCTGGGATAGGCAAAGAGAATATCTGTTTGGAAAGCAGAATGTGAAAAGCTGAAATAAGTTAGAGTGACAGCATAATATTTTGATTATTCAAATAGAAACATGAAAGCGTTTTCAGTCCTATTGGAGTAAGTTACATTACATTGAAATCCTAGCACTGGGAACAATTTGTGCCACGCTTTAAAATTCTATGCAGACTATTCTAAGTACTTAATAACTGTTCAGTCTACCTTCACAGTAAGGTGAGAAGGGCTTCAAAAAGAAGAGGGGATGACCCAGAACAGTTTTTGTCATCAGGAAAGTTTGTGACAACTTCAGGGCAAGACAGAGATGGCTGGACAAAAATGAAATCAAATCTCTCAATTCCATGTTGAATTGGGCTACATTCTTTTCACCTATCTATGCACTTCACACCACTGAGGCCTCTTTCCTAACCAGACAGATAACCATTTTGATATTGTAAAAACTGCATTCTAATACTTTAAACTTGGACTGGATATATCGAATTGACTCTTCTGGGTTGTTTTTTAAAATTTTTCCCCCTGGATTTTGCAGAGGCAGAAATAATGTTTAATTATGAAATCTTCTCTACAATGTTTTATTAACTTAATGGTTGGACTCACTGTGCACATTTGCAAAATTATAGTTGTAATCTGTTGTGTTGCACTAAATAGTTTATTTAGTTGTTGTTGTGCACTGGGTGACTGGTAATTTGCACAGAGTAGTTTTTATATTGCACTGAATAGCTTATGTTATGTCACGTGGTTTTGTCATCCCTTTCCCCCATCACATGGCTTTCCCTCACCCACCCCAGTACCCCGTGGTGGTCTCTTCCTGGGTTACCCCTCCCCTCGCCACTCCTCACTGGTATCCCATTGGCTGTGGACCTCTCCCTCTGTCCCCATTCCCCAGGGTATAAAAGTCCCCTGCCACCAGGGAACACCCTCTTTCTCCCACGGGTTTGTCCACCTGGTGTGTCTCTTGGAATAAAGGAGAACGTTTCCCACGTGGAGAAGAGCGCTTCTCAATCTTTTACTTTCGTCTATGAATTATCGTGTGGGCAAGGGTCTATAGCTAGCCGGAGTGGACCCCAACAGCCCGGCAGAAACCATGGTAATACAGTAATCAATTTAAGTGGCTAATCATGTACTTTAGAAGTTTACACTAAACAGTCCTGTTACAGGGATAGCAGTTTCTGTTACTGCTATGTAAATCCTAACTATATTTCAAAGCTACTCCTTAGTACTTGGTGTTTTGAAATGCCTTTTTAATTACATTATAAACAAGTTCCTATTAAAATAACACTATTAGTCATTAAAAATAGGACATTCTATAAAGTATAAGGGTAATTGGACTTCTGTGACATGCACAGTGATCGAATTTTTTAATTGCATGATGACAGGATCATTTTCCATAGGACTTGCACCTTGTTCAGTGTGCCAGTATTCACCTAATGAGCTGCTATGCAGCACTTTGTCCATTCTTTCTGAATGCTGTCTCTTAATTCAGCAAAATCTATTCCTTCTCCCTCCTCACTAAGTTTTCATTAAGTCTTATTGTGTGCTGACAAGTAACAGTTTCCCTGGTTAGTTCCCATCCTCATATCTTACTTATCTTTTACCTACTCTTAAATTTATTCCCTTCCATAAAAACTGAGGCCTAGCTGGTTTTTTTTGCTCAGCCTATCCTAGACGTAGATGCATTCCTATCCCAGCTATCATCTCAGAAGAGCTTTTCCTGAGCATTCTTCTCTTTTCTGTGAGCTTTTTTTCCGTCTATCCTCATGTCACATGATCTTTTCTTCCATTTGTACTGGAAGCCAATGGGATACCTGTTTCTCAAGTTCTTCCTGTGACTTTTCCCTTCAGGTTATGGAGAAAGAAGTATAAACAGTCAGTACAAAGGCACAGATGTACATGCAATCAAGTCACACAAGGGAACCATAGAATTTACAGCCTGTTCAACCGTGAACATTAGAAAAATCGCAAAAGTGCATGTGCAAACAAGTGTTAGCATAGGGGTGGATGCTGCACTTCTCTGTCACACTATCAAGCTGAACACTGGCAATCCAAGGGATTTTTTTTTCTGATTGTTTAATGTGGAAACCAGAAGGAATTATGCTCTTTTGCTCCACTCTAACATAACACAAAGGAAGCAAGGGAAGGGGGAAGGGCAGTCACCAACAGTGGCTATTCTATTGTTTTCTCTCAAAAACTTGGCAAAGCAACAAGCTAGACACAGCTGAAATGTGCTGGCTAAAAACTTCTCAAAACTTTCATCTGAGACAGACACAAACCATGCCTAATACCATCATAGGGAAAGTCTGTCAAAGCCACAGATACCTGAAAAAAGGGTTGCATAAAAATAAAAAAAAATTAGTAATCCCTATATACGTACAACATTACCAGCATTGCCTACAATTCTGATTCAGATGCTTTTATGCATATGATGCTGATGCATGAATTGCAAATTAATGGTATGCTCTAAATGCATTTTTTGGTTTGGGGTTGTTATTTTGTGGTTGGTCAAGGAACACTTCCTTGATTTTGATATTTTTAGAAGTGAGTAATTTAATTTCAAAACAGGTCTACAAAAATTGTCTCAGCTCAAAAATTATCTCCCATACTGGGGAAATTAGGAGTTGGAGTGCTCTTTGTTCATGAGTTTGCATTTGAGTTTTATTTTTATTTTTTAAATCCATTCATGGCTCATTTGCCATTTCAAGTCAGAAAGAAATCCCCTTCCTAACGGACTTCCCTCCATTTATTGTGATCAAAAAGCAGTTATATTTCATTGTCTTGAGGAAGGTAACAGATCACAGGAAAGGATATGGGCATCCTGGGGGACACGAAATTAAACACAAGCCAGAAACGTGCCCTTGCTGAAAAGGTGAATGGTATCCTGGGTTGCACGAGGCAGACCGAGGGAGGGGATCCCTGCCCTCTGCTCAGCACTGCTGAGGCCACACCTGCAGGGCTGCGCTGAGTCCTGGACTCCCCAGTATGGAAGACATGAACACACTGGAGAGAGGGCAACAAAGGGCCACAAGGATGATGAAGGGACAAGAAAGCACCTCTCCTAGGAAGAAAGGCTGAGAGAGCTGGGACCGTTCAGCCTTGGAGAAGAGGCAGCTCGGCGGATCCCATACACCTGTACTAACACCTTCAGGGAGAGTGCCAAGAGGACGGGGCCAGGCTCTTCCCAGTAGTTTTAGTCCTTCTTCCCGCAGGGCTTAGCGGCCACAGGAGCAACGCTCCTCCTGTGTACTACCGCCGCTCCCAGCCTGAGCCACAGCACGCTGACACGGTCCTACCCTCTATTCGCGCAGTGGACTATTTTAAGCATTTTCAAGCTCCGCTTTACCCGAGAGGCACAGCAGTGGGTCGGCGGGGGGGCTTGAGGCCTCCCGGAGCGGGCGCGGTGTCGGCCCCGGAAGGAGCGGGGTGACGTGCCACCGCCGCGGGAGGCCATGGCGGGGGCTCCGCCCGCGGCGCCGCGGGAATTCCTCGGGGCGGGGCCTCCTCCGGCTGCCACGGACGGGCCGCTGCTGGCCCCGCCCCTATATAAGGGGCGGCCTCAGCGCGGCCCCGATCGCGGCCGCCGCGTCTCCCGCACCNGGCGGGGGCAGGGGCTGCTCGCGGAGGGTCCAGAGCCGTCCCGCCGGGCACCGCTGTGCGGTTTGAGGGGACGTGTACGGTGCCGGCTCTTTCCGCGCCTAGCTCGGTGCTCTGCCCCAGGCTCCGTCCCCTAACGGGAGGGATGTCGCCCGCGTGGCGGGGAGCAGGATGGGCCTGAGAGGCCACTGTAGGGGTACAGCGGCTCACAGGGGAAAACCCAGCCCTCTCCTGAAACGCCGGAGAGAGCTTGTGATTTCTGTGATTTTGATACTTTGCAGTGAGTAGGTCCTTACGGCTTTCCTCGTACGTGTCATTTTTTTCTTCCGTTTTTTTTTTTTTTTGTTTTAGTTTGGGGGTTTTTGTGGGTTTTGGGGTTTTGGTGTTTGGTTTTTTTTGGTGGAATTGTGTGTTTTTGTTTTTTGGTATTTTTTGGGGGGTTTTGTTTGGTTGTTTGGTTGGTTTGTTTTGGTTTTTGGGGGTTTTTTGTTTTGGTTTTTGTTTGTTTGTTTGTTTTGGGTTTTTTTTTTTTCCCCCTGATTTTCACCTGAAGTTGTCAGCAGAGTCGGTTTCATTTTCAGGTCTGGAAGCCTGCAGGAAGTCTGCCCTCCGATGCATGTCTTGATAAGATGCTCCTGTCTCTCTAGGAATCCTGTGCTCAAAAAAAATCAGATATACTAGCACCTAACTCAGAGAACAGGAGAAAAGGCAAGCACCTGTGAACTCTGGCTGTGCCTAGGAAAACTCTTCCAGGGGAATTTTTAAATGATCTGGGGCAAGCACTCCAGTAACCTCCTGCACGCCATCAAATGAAAGATCGCTTCTAGCTCAGACTTCCAGGATGCTTGTGGGTGTGTAAGGGCTAGCACAAAAACTCTTGTAAAGAGATATTATAGCTTATGAACTGGGCAGACAGAGTTCTCTGAAGTAGCATGGTTTTGTCTGGGTAAGTCAATTAGGAAGATGTGCAACTGCCTCTCATTCTATGTGGCTTTGAGGACATACTGTCACCAAGAGTTCATTATGTTTCAGGCCTAACAGTGGCTGCTGTGTAAACACAAGATTCTGTGAAGAAAGTGTTTACAGAGAAGGAGAAAAGGATGAGAAGGGAGAACCCACACAGCTGAATACTTGATGTTTAGGTAGAATGGACGAGTCTTTTGCAGATATAGCTTTTATAGTAAGCACCAACTGATCCTGCCCAAATTGTAGCATGGGCTCATGTACTTATGAAAATATGATATATAGATGATATTGAACACAAACAGGATGATATAGAATAGATACAATAGGAACTTTAGATATAGAAAAAAAACATAGTTTATTTGAAACTTTGGAAAGTTATGCTGACCTAGATGGTCTCCAGATTGGCAATATTCACCTCCTGTCCAGCAGTTGTAAAGTTTCCTCCTAGAGTTGGGATGCAGTAGGGGGCTTCTTAGCCTTTATTCCATCATTAAATTGACTTTATTTCCCTAAAGACCTTTGTGTGTGTGAATATTCAGTTTCAAGAAGATGAGATAGAGTAGAAGTGTACCTGCTAACAGGTCATTGAAGAAAAGATCTGTCTTTCAGTGGCGAGGTCACTTTAAGAATTAGTGCTACACTGCTAGGGGAAAAAAAAAACAAACCCAAACAACATTTAGATGAATATTGGGCACAATCCCACTTTGTCTACACAGGACTTCTAGTGAGCTGTCTGAGAGTACAGTGTCAGACTTCCATGTATTGAATAGTAACATGCAAATTACCTAGTGGAAAACCCTGTCCTATTAGGAGAATGTTTATACAACTTAAAATATTACACTCTTGCCCTTTCAAAGAAACAAAGTTGTTCTGCAGATTTGCTGAATATGGACTAATACAAATAGGCAGCTAAAAGTGAATTGAAACAAAATATCTTTATTCCTGGCATTATAGAAGCTTTTTTGATCTTTGTGATTGACCATATAATCTAAATCCCTTGGGACTAGTTGGTTTTGCTGCTAAGCGAAATAGAAGGTTTTGTAGCTGGTCTATAGATCTTGCAGACCAGGTTTGCAGAGCTTATAGGCAATTATGGTACATGATTGTCTGTCGTCAACTGTTAAGGGGGTATTAAGTTAAAAAGATATTGATGATGATTGCCTCGTGAGCTTAGGCATTGTGCCAAACAACAATTTTTCTGAAAGACGTCAGTATTTTAATCTTACTACTAGACTTGATAGTAAGCCTTTAAGTGCCCAGAACTCTCACTCTGATCTAACCTAGTTAACACCTTCTGTAAAGAAAAGAAATCAAAGTTGCTAAAATAAATTTCACTCTTGAAATTCTTAGGAAGAAACTGTTTTGCTGATAGAGTGAAAATGGATTGGTAGAAAAGAGCATGCTTTGTAAAGTGATATAACTTTGAAAGTAGGTCTACATTAAAATAGTTAACAGTGAACTGAAGAACTTTTATAAGTTATTTGTTTGCTTTTGTGAATCCCCCTCTGGCAGTTTAAAACAACATGACAGAAGGCAAAGCTTGTATAATATGGCTTCAATAAGTACTATAGGGCAAAACAATCTGTCTTAAGCTATATTTAAGATACAGCTGGAGCAGAAGATTATAGTACCTCTTTCTGCTCAAAGAGTAAAAATTGTTCCTGCGAGTTCTAAATTGTATTGCTAGTTACTTCCCATTTAAATCTTGCATTCTTGTGACAGAGCTGCAACCATGGGTTGCAGAACAACTCATCTGCAAAATCCTGAGCTAGCAAAACTTAAAACTGTTGTCTAAGATATAATTCAATACTTACTTTTCATTTGAAAATGAATTGCAAGTTTTATGCTGCTTTAGCTTCAGGGCTGAGAGCTGAACCTAGAGAAACTCTACAAAACCCTACTAACTTTAGGCCAAAAGCAAGCCCACAGACTCCAAACACTTTTTGCATAATAGCATATTAGTGGCCCAAGTAGAGCTCTTTAGAATTTTGGATTGTCTCTACTTTTGGCATGACTTATTTAACCTGTGGGCAAATTTGAAACAGTCTTGATTTTGTGGGTCATTTTACTGCATTTTGCCACGTGTCACGTTACCAATAGCAAATATAGCTATGCAAGCAATCTGCTTCACGAGTCACGTAGGAAGGCCGTATACACAGAATTAAAGGGCACATCTTGGAGGTCTCACAGCAAGATTGCCTAACAATTCTAATGTATCAGTTTCTAATGTATCTGTCTCAGAATAAAGTAGTGGATTGTGCTAACTTGACCACATTGTTTTCTTACAGACCAGTCTTTCGTGACTCTAGCCACAAATGACTCCTATGTGAAAGGAGCACTGGTACTTGGTTCATCCTTGCAACAGTATAGAACAACAAGGAAGCTGACTGCACTCATAACTCCTCAGGTCTCAGATCTTATGAGGTAAGGTCACTTACATGCTTCAGACTGCAACAGTTCCTGCTGATGTGCAGATTGAAAAATGGAAGTTAACTTCCTTAATAGTAACCTTTCAAAACTCTGGAAGCTAAATAGCTAATTTCAGCAGAACTCAACTTATCTATACTATCTGGAGTTCTGTAAGTTCTTCAAACATGAAACTGTTTATGTTTTGGTGTGGTTTTTTTTTCTTCCCTACTATGAGTTAAACAGATAGTCTGCAGTTAGAGCTCTAAACCATGACTTGATACTGATATTTCTGCTGGATCTTTGCTCCTTTGTAGTCCTGCTTAGAATTGTCCAACAATGTGATATTCCCTGCGCATTTGTTAGTGCTATGTGTATGCATGTGGAGGTGGGGGCAGGGAAATGGTATTTATTTGTTTTGCAGAAGTATTCCCAAGTGACATAATATAACACAAGCTCTATTGAAATCTAGCAGACACTTCAAATTTTATCATGGGAGAAGCGAGCAGAACTGAAGTAGCACCAAGTATGTCAAATCAGCAGCTGAACAGAGGCATCTAACAAGGTCACCACAGTACATCAAATGAAATTAAGAGGCAACTGCTTCCTACAGCCTCCTTAGAATAGTCTCACTATGGAGTGGACTGGATTCTTTCCACATGTAAGAGGGTAAAAAAAAAAACCAAAACAACGAAACAGTTGATAACTATGGGAACTACAGATGATAGGTCAGGATTCTCTGCATGGGGAAGTAATTCTGAAAAGAGTTATCAATGTATAGACACAATACAGAGGTGACTCAATAAAAAAAAAAATGCAGTGACTTTTTCTGGAGTCTCCTGGCAGCTAAATGGTTGTATCACTATTAAAATGTTGCATATAGGAACATCCGTTTCAGCCTACTAGGTGAGTGTGCTCTTCTAGGATGAACCTTAAATGTACCTATGTGTTAGTGAAAGCCACCTAGTACTATGCCCTAGACCAGTGATACCTATGTACCTAATGGTGTAATTGAAACTTGCATTTCTCACCCTGTCTCCACTAACAAAGTATGCCTGAAGTTCAGAAGCACTGACCCACCAACTGTCAGTATAAAGACTACTTTGCAAGGCAGTGTTCCAAAACTCATTTACAAGCTCTGTGGCTTAAATTGTACTGGCAATTGCTGAGCATTCAAGATATGCTGTAAAATAGTAAGACTTTACTGAGGTTTCCTGTTTTAAGCAGCATGAACACCTTAATCTCTTGAACTAATGGTAATGCTCTATTGATGGTAAAGCAAAGGTTGGATATCTGCCGCAAAATTTTACTACACTGCCTGAAAGTTTGTCACTCTTTAGTGAATATGATACTGGTTCAAAACATTTTGTACCCACAGCCATGACTAAGTCAGTCTTGAAAAGACTTTATGGGATAAAGAAAGTTTTAGCAACTAGGTCTAGTGAGATGTCTCAAATGTCCCAGATGTCACAAATCCAGAACAGTGTAAGTATTGCATAAAATTGTGTCTCAGCTGTTTTGGATTCAGCTACTGCCCTGCTCAAGCTAGTCTAACAGCTTCCCATTTCTTAATTGTCTGCTCAGAGTACGCTGTTAAGTTGCCAGAAATCAGAGTCTGGATGAAAAAAAAATCTTAGTGTATGACTTACTGGACTTGATAGCAATCCCAGCTAAAACTCTGTGGAGGGAAAAAACAAACCCCAAAAGACTTCTTTGTTCCCCAAAATGTGCACATTACAAACATTATGGCAGACAGGCTTACTTGTGCATTCCAAAATATACAGTCAACTCTTACTACTTTTCAACAAGAAATGTTCCCAGGTCTCCTGTTATTCCACTTCTCTTTACGGAATCTGTCATGTGGTCTGCTGTTGGAGTAACACTAGAACTAAATCTTGCCAATTGACTCTTCCCCAGGAGAGTGCTGGAAAAAGTCTTTGATGAAGTCATATTGGTAAATGTCTTGGATAGTGGGGATTCAGCACACTTGGCGTTAATGAAAAGACCTGAGCTGGGCGTCACACTTACAAAGCTTCACTGCTGGGAACTGACACAGTTTTCAAAATGTGTTTTCATGGATGCAGACACAATGGTAAGTGGCTGTGTCTCATGGTACCTCTCAAAGACCTTGTATCAGGGTTTTTGGATTTTTTTCTGTGTTTTTTTTTTCTAAGAGTAGGGGTAATAGATGGACTAGTAACAGTAAGAATGTGTGCGCCTTCTAAACTAATTAACTGTTATGAAGTCTGTGGGGACTATTTCTGTAAAGCATTGTCTTCTGTAAGATGAACACTGATAAAAGAACTTCCTTTCATGTCTTAGTGTTGATGCCAAAATCCATGAAAACATGATACCACAATTCCTAACCTAAAAGCATTTTTTTTAAACTCCTTTACAATTAGGTTTTGTCAAATATAGATGAGCTTTTTGAGAGAGAAGAGCTATCTGCAGCACCGGATCCAGGCTGGCCCGACTGTTTTAATTCAGGAGTTTTTGTTTACCGACCTTCCATTGAAACATACAGTCAGCTGTTACAGTTTGCCACAGAGAAAGGCAGCTTTGATGGTATGTATTAATTTGTATTTCAGTGTAAGTTAGACCAAAATGGTGACAGTACTTGGGATGGGTCAGTAACTACATACATCTCATGGGGACACTGTATGACAGAATTCTCAGTATAACTATGCAAAAATTGTATCCTTTTCAGAAATAGAGGCT
>VYZP01064731.1:24492-51331 GCA_013400635.1 Hypocryptadius cinnamomeus | reverse complement strand
TGCTGGGGTGGTGGGGGTTGAGGACCCAACTCAGCATCCTCCAGGTATTCATCTGGAAGGACTACAGCCATGGGCCATGGAGCTAACCCACATGCCTGGGGCTTGGCATGGCTGGTGGAGTCAAGGATGGCAGCGCAGTGATGGGGCTGCTTAGGGGAGGTGTCTGCCCTCAGCCAGGTGCACCTACATTCTTCCTTCCCACCAGGTGAAAATTTTCGAGGAAGACTTCCAGCGGGAACGGAGTGACAGGGAGAGAATGAATGAGGAGAAGGAAGAGCTGAAGCAGCAGCTGGAAAAGCTGCAGAAGCAGTTGGTCCTCTCCAACAACCAGGTGAGCAGTGCTGGGTGCTACTAGCAGCACTCTGGGAGCCCCATGTCAACCCCATGTGTCTCAGAAATGCTCACCCCCAGTATCACAGTCCCAATACATACCTAAGAGTAGGGGCTGAAGGAGAACAGGAAGGCCAGAGGGTTGTTTTTTCTGCTGCTTGTCACTGCCAGAGAATCTCCTTTCATTCATCTCATCTTTCTGCACCTCTCCTGGGGGTCTGATGGGGGGAGACTGGTGCAGACATTCCCTCAGCAACCCTGTCTCTTGAAGATGGGGGGTGGCAGGGTGGGCTCTGCACTAACCCCTCTTCCTCCCAGCTGCGAGCCTCCAAAGATGATTGCCAGAGGGAGAAGGAGGAGAAGGAGAAGCTGAAGAAGCTGCTGAAGCAGCACAAACAGGTAGGGATGGCATGGAGGAGGAGGAGGGCAGAGGGGCTGGGGGCTGCAGGCGATGGGTGGTGGTGAGGGGATGGTGGTGGGCTGCCCTTGGGACCTCCCCAGCATCTGTCCTGGCTCCCTGCAGGCTTCTGGAGAGAGGCTGCACGCTGAGCCAGGGCCGGGGCCGGTGGGCCCAGCCTGCCCCATGTACCAGTACCAGTACAGTCCCCCCATGGCTCACCCCATGTACCACGGCTACGACGAGTGGCAGCAGATCCGATACCCGCCAGCCATGCCGGGCGAGCACACGCAAGGACAGAACTTCCACCACTTTCCCCCGGTGAGACTCCACCTTTGGAGGAGGGGGAGCAGAGGGTGACATGTGGGAGGGTCTGGGGCTCCCTGCCCTCCAGGGCCACTGGCTCCCAGAACAGGGAGCTGAGCACATGTGCTGGTGGCATGTGACTGCTCAACCCCTTTCCTCCCCCTCCTTCTCCTCTTCACACACTGTCAGTCAAAGTGCTGCCTCATGATTCACATGTCAGGTAATTCCCTTTCTCTGTTCCATCTCCTCCCACAGCCTGAGTACCCCTGGCGCCCGCCCTGTGCCATGGCTCGCAGCCAGAACACCCAACCAGTGGCCGGGGTGAAACCAGTCGCCAAGGACTTGGGTAAGGCTCAGGCCCTCCCTGACAGGGGTGCCCGTCCTTCTCTACCCTGAGACTTGGGGCACTTGGCTAAACACATGGGGGAGGGATGGGGGCACAGCTTTCTAGGCAGTGGCAATTTTCCCTTAACCCCCACCTCTCATTAGCTGAGGGGATGATTTTGCCATAGGGTTGGTCCCTGCTGCATCCCTGCCAGCACCTAAAGTCAGGCTGAGCCCAAACAGCTCGTGGGGAGTTAGGGCAGTTGGTGCTCAGGGATAACAACCATACCACGGTTGGCATCCCTCCTGTGGGGTTTGTGTGAGGATGAAGAACTGTGCTTACCCTGTGCCACCCCTCTCTTGTGTCTCAGAACAGGCAGGTCCCGGGTTGCCCTAACGCCAAGGACCGGCCACGCTCCGACACCAGTGGAAGAGGAGTAGGGTGTGTGTGTGTGCCCNGGGTTGCCCTAACGCCAAGGACCGGCCACGCTCCGACACCAGTGGAAGAGGAGTAGGGTGTGTGTGTGTGCCCGTGTGTGTGTGTGTCCAGGAGCTTCCTCCGGCCGCCAATGCCTGTGCAAGGACGTGTGCTGCACGTGGGGGGCTCAGCAGCGCCTTCCCCCAAGGATATCATGAAGGAGGGACTGAAGGTGCCATCGTGGTGACAGCCAGCATGGAGTCAGTCCTCTGCGGCCATCCCCTTCCCCACAAGGAGCCAGGCCTGGCCTGGCAGTGCTGTAGACCCGAGCCAGGTCTTCAGGGAAGAGGAGCCAGTGTTTCCCAGGAGCTGCCCCAGTGCAGAGCCCCTGGAGGAGTGGGTAACAGCGGGGACTCTCCCGGTGGTGGGAGACCCCACACTCGCAGGCAGGTGCTGGCCGCAGCCGTGGCCCGGCCTGAGGGTGGTTGGTGTCTTTGTATTTATTTAAGGACTGAAGTGTGGCTGAGTCTCTCTGGTTTTGTCCTGGGCAGCCTCTGCATGGGGAGGGGGAGAGGGAGGGATACCAGGGCTGTTGGTCCCCATGTGCTTGGAGACAGACTGAGTGCAAGAGGACCCCAACCCTTGCTTGGCACCCCAGGATCTGTTGCCCCAAGTGCATGCCCCCCACCTCGCTCTGTGTGCTGAGCTCAGCCCCTCACCCTCCCCTCTTCTACCCCCCATCTCTGCCAGGGCAGGGGAGCCCCTGCTGCCCCCTCTGCCTTTCCATGCAGCAGTGGCCTTGGGGACAGTCTTTGACATTGCACACAGCAAATCTTGCTCCACGAAATAGGTCTGGAGAGGAAAAAACAAACACAACCCAGTTTCTGTAAGTGTGGCTGTCATAGGTGTGACAGCAGGAGGCACAGGATTCCAGTATGCTCCTCGTTAGGGCTTGTCCCTGGTCCTGCCTCCAGCCCCTTTTGCCCTCCTGTGCTCTGCACTCACTCCCCATCCTGTCCCCAAATGCTGGGCTATGATGATAAGTCCATGTCTGCAGTTACTGTGGAAAAAGTTTGAGTTTCTGCAGTCAGGCGCTGCTACCCCCAAGCTGGCCACTGTGCCCCCCACTCTACCTCCCCTACCCCTGGCCACACTGCGGGGCTGCACATTTGCAGAGCCTTTATTTGGTGTCTCTATGGTGGGTTGGTGAGGGGCTGGCCACCCCTGACCAGGAGAGCTGCACATCTGTGTGCCAGGACCACGGGCAGCCTGAATGCACTGAAGAGCTGCTCCGTGCTCGGCACGGTCAGGCCAGGCCCGCCCCGGCCGGGGGCTTTCGGGCCAAGCCTTCATGGAGATGTGGTCTCCTCCAGGGACAGCCAGCCCCTGCATCCTCCCACTGCTTGGGATGGTGGAGAGGAGGGGGCAGGCTGGAGGCCAGGGGATGTCACCACCAGGGGTGGAGGTGGGACACAGGGATATTGGAAGTATTTACTGCCATCGCTGAGGTCTCTGCCATGAGATTCTCAGCCCAGCATCCTGACAGGGGTGCCAGAGACAGGAGGGAACGGGGCATGATTCCTGCTGCTGGGGAACATCTGGGGAGGGAATGGAATGGGAAGCAGCCGGGGGGATGCTGGCCCTCATGCCAGCAGCCCGAGGTTCTACTGGTCCTGCTGTTCATCGTGGTTCTCCTGCTGCCGCCGCCTCAGGTAGGTCATGATGTTTTTCTTCACGACTGCGATGTTGGTGCGATGGTACCAGCGCATGATGGGCACGCCCTCGGGGCTCACTAGGAACTTCTCGAAGTTCCACTTGATGTCATGGTTCCGCAGAGGCTCCCAGAAGAGCCTGTTGGGGTTTCCAAAGTCCTCCGCCACCGGGGGACAGGCGTTCTGCAATGGGGAGCCGGTGCATCACTGCCTTGCCCCTCCAAAAAGCAAACTGAGTCTGTCTCCCTCATCTCCCCTTGCCACAGCACCCACCTTCAGGAAGGTGAAGATCTTCTGCTCCTTGGCCCCGTTCACATCCCCTTTCTGGAACAGCTGGAAGTTGGGAACAAAGCCACCTCCTGGCCGGACATATCTGTAAGGCAGGGGAACGGGATGTTGTGCAATGGACAACTCTGGGTGCTTGCACAGGCCCCCTTGGGTCCAGAGCCAGCAGCAGCTGCAGCCTCTGCTCCCACTGCTGGGGGAGAGAGGTGTCCCACTGCCCCCATCACAGTACTCACTTAAGCGCAGGGAGGATCTCTGAGTTCTGGCCGGGTTCCTGCTTCCCAAATTGGTTGGAGGGGAAACCGAGGACCACAAGCCCCTGGTTTCTCAGCTCATCTTGTAGTGCATTCAGTTCTGCATGCAACAAGAACCAGAAGCAGGTTAGCAGAAGGCCTGGCATACCTCCACACCTGCACTTACCATCTGGGACCATTCCAGTCAGGCTGGGCCCTGGGGAGCAGGCATTAACCCTTTCCCCCAGCTCCCCGAAGCAGAATGGACCATGGGGCCCTGCCGTGACCCCGAGGTGCCCGTGCCCTGCAGGACCCTTACCAACATACTGCAGTGTCAGGCCTCAGTATGTGGCTACGTTGACGAAGAGCACTGTCTTCCCCTTGTACCTCTCAAAGGGGATGTACTCATCCCCATCGATGGTCAGGGCCCCGTAGTTGTAGATGGTGTCATTCACCGAGTGGTAGCAGTCCACCTGCGGGGCGAGGAGCATCCCGTGGGAGCGGGCTGGGGGCTGCCGGCCACCCCGCTCCCCATCCCCACGGCCAGCAGGACAATAGGGCCAGCCCTGCTGCGGGGACGGCTGCCAGCGTTGTGTCCCCTGCCCTGAATGCCGCTGGCAGCAGCCACGCTCCGGTGTGCCAAGGTCGCGGTGGTGGGACAGGCTGGCTGGGGCGTGAGGATGCCCGGGGGTCTGGCTGCAGCTGGGGGAATGTTTACCGAGCAGGGAGCAGCAGGAAGGCGAGTGGCTGCAAAACAGCCGGAGCACGGGGGAGGCCAGCACCAGAATCCCGAGGCTGTGGGCAAGTGAGCGGGACCCACCAGCCCTGGGGGACAGGGACAGGGCAGGGGGTGCCGGGTGGGATGGGGAACGGGCCGGGAAGGGTCGGGCTGGAGCAGCCGCTGCATCCGGAGCCACAGGGGTTAACCCAGAGGAGCCCACCTCCTGTCCCCTCTAGGGTACCCGGGCTCAGCCCAGTGTCACCGAGGGGCTATTTTGGGAGCTGGCAAGAGGTGAAATCACAAGGGCTGCTCTCGAGGAATGAAGGCTCCGTGGGACTGTGGGGTCCCTGTGGCAAGGTGGGGAGCCTGGCTGGGGGGGTGACAGTGCCCCTGCCCGCTGGGCTGTGGGGACACGGTAGGTTCCACACCTTCCCGACATGGGGGAACCCACCCGGACATTGCAGGGAAAAAAGCCCCCGTGCTCTGCCCCTGAGGAGGTCACTTGGGGGACACACGGATCTGTCCCCCTTTGTCCCCAACCCCAGGACAGAGATTCTTGGCCCTTGGCAAGAACCAACTCAGGAAATCTCCCCCGATCCAGGCACTGGGATTGTAGGGGGAAGGAGGGGGGGCTCACGGGGCCGCCGTGCCCCACCAGTGCCCCGGGGAGTCCTGCAGAGAGCCTGGAGAACAGGCGCGTCCCCAGGGTGTCACACACCCCCTAAACCCCCCTGACCGCCCCTGGGGGTGCCCCCCTCCTCTTACCTTCTCCCTCTCCTCACTTCGCCCCAGCTGGACGAGCCCAGCCAGGACAAGGGGCAAAATCCAGCTGCTGCGGGAGCAGCCCCCCATGGCGGGGTGCGGGGTGTGGGGTGCCAGCACCCCCCGAGAGCCCGGGGCGAGCGGCCGGGACAAGCGCCGCTGTCGCCTGCTGTCACCTCGCAGCCCGGCGGCCGAGAAATAGCTGCGGGCTGCGAGGGGGGAGCCAATGGCCGGGGGGGGCCGGGCCGGGGCCGCCTTAACCGTGTGGGCTCTGGGACGGACACACGGACAGACACCGCCCGGGGGTGGCACCACGGCCTGGCGGGGATCCGGGGCACCCAGGGGGGCACGGGGCAGCGGCATGTGCCGAGGGTTTATGCAACGTGTTACCCGAGCCGGGATTAAACCCGCAGGGTGCGGGGAGAGATATCGGGGGAAGGGGGGAAGGAGGTGACGGGGTGGAGAGGTGTCCCATCCTGCTCAGGCCACCCAGCCAGGGTGACATTTCCCCCCGAGTGGGGTGCTGGCACCCGAGGAGCAGGGATCAAACCCCCCAGCAGCAGCCTCGGGGAGGCCGGGCTGGGGTTTGGTGGGTGCCCCCCCAGTGCTGCTCGGGCTGGGCTGGGCTGAGCTGAGGAAGGCTGATCCCGCTCCTCTCCTGTGTGCCCCGTAAAGGAAGGTGCTGCTGGAGGCAGCTCTGGAGGAGGATCCCTCCTGCCAGGGGCTGTTCTGCAGCTCCTGGGCTGTGGCTGCACGGTGACCCTGCTGGGGTCAAGGCCAGGGCACTGCTGGGTGTCCCCAGGGGCAGGAGTTTCCAGGGTCCTGTTTGCTTAGCCAAGGAATGTGAACATTTACCCTGGGCTGTCTCCAAGGAAAATATCCGTGGTGAGGTGAAAATTCCCTGAAATCCCCCCAAAAAAATGATTCAGTGAGAGAATTAACTGGCTGGAGGGGAGCTGGGGAAGTTGTGGTTTTAGGGTGAGGCTGGCCTGGGGTGGAAGGCAGTATGGGGTGGCAGTGGGTGAGCCCTGGGGGGACCATGAGTGCCAGCAGGAGGTTTGGCTTTACTAGAAAGCAGTGTCAGCCCTGCCTCTATGCCATCACTGAGCCAGCTGCTGCAGATGCCACCAAGGAAGGGGAGTGAGGCCATGGGTTAAGAGGAAGCTGGGAGCAACCTCCCAATCCGTGTTCTTCACCAGAAGGAACACCGTGTCCTGGGAAAGGCTGCTGTTGTGAGGTTCCAACTGCAGCCTCAGCTGGCGTGGGAGGGCTGGGGGTTGGGTCCATCTCCCAGGCACACAGAAAAGCCATGGAGCAGGGGAGCTGTGGGTTTCTCTGTCACTGGCAGCATTTCCCAAAGCTTTAAACCTGCACTGCTACTGGGAGAATGGCTTAGCTCTGCCCTGCCTGGACCCCAAGCAATGTGGGTTGTTCCCCCAGGTCCAGGCAAACCCTTAGGGTGCTCAGCCCTGCCTGGGGACTGCACAGAGCCCATCACAACATGCAAAGAACCAGGCCAGCCACAGGGGTGCTCCAGTCAACTCTCACAGTTATGGCTGTGAGTGGAGCGAGGTGGCTCCCTCCAAAAACCTGCAGGAGCCAATACCCAGGGTTTGACCCTCCCCACCCACTTCCCAGGCTCTAGGGAGGATTGAGGCCGTGGGGCTCCAGCTCCTGGCCTGCATGTTCTGCATCCTGCTGCCAACAGGGACCAGTGTGTGCCCAGTGCTGTGCTCCCCAACGCAGCTCACACTTCTGACCCTGACCAGGGCTTGAGCCACCTCCTGAAACAGAGCTGGGGCAGGCCTGGGGAGCTGCTCAGGACTGTGCTTCCTGCCCCACTGTTTCCCACCTGAGGAACGGCCACCCACATCTAGTTATAGTGGTGTGTGGCACAGTGTGGTTTTGTCCCTTCCACGTGTCCCTGATCCCTGCCATGAGCAGTGAAAGTCTGAGTCACTCCTGAACTCAGTTCTCCTAAAACCAAAATAAAAACAAGGGACCTGTTTGTCCAAGTCCCTCCTCCTCGGGTGCCAGTGCCAAATCAGCCTTGGTGGAGGTTGGGAATGGGGAAGGAGTTAATGAGACACAGCCAACGGACTCCCTCTCTGCCACTGACCTACCATGGCATCCCGGGCATGTCACTCAGTGTCCCTAATGTAATGGACCCCCTCGCTGCCACTGATCTTCCCTGGCATCCCGGGCATGTCACCCAGTGTTCCCAGCGCACTGTTCCGCGTCATGCTGCAGGCTGCATGCTGCAGGACTGGGGTCCCCCACCCCAAAAAGCAGCCGTGCAGGGCGGGCTGACCCTCGCACAAACTGTCCTGCTCGGGTGTTTTTCCACCAGAGCCGGGAGGGAGCCAGCTCCCGCCTGCTGCAGATGTTTGGCAGGAGTCCAGGGCGGGAGGCCAGGAGCTTCCAGCTCCCCGGCCGCCATGCTGCCACTGCCACCAGCCTCCTTGGCTGGCCCCTGAGCTCCACGTGCCGGGGCTGCAGAGACCTTGTGCCAGGCTGCAGGACCCCAGCTGAGCACGGGGAATGTGAAAGCAGCAATGGGGACCATGCAGTGCTGCCTGCTGGGGTTATCACAGAGCAGACGGAGGAGTATTTTCATGCAGAGGGACAGGGATGGTGCCAGCAGCACGGCAGGACAGTGGCAGGGAGCTTGGGCAGAAGCAGGCAGCATTGCCCTGGCTAGCAGCAGTGCAGCTTCCCTCTGGCAGCCTGGCCTGGCATCAATCCCAGAGCAACCTCTGAACCTTTGTTCTAAGCGTGTGACTGGAAGCAAAAGCAAAGCAAGCTCTGCCAGGCGAGAGGCCCCAGCTCTTTGAGCACCAGGCTTCCCCAGGCTGCCAGCCCGCCCAGCCCTCGCTGCTCTGCCCCAGCCCGTGTGCTCCCACACACTGCCCTGGCTCAGCACCAGCCTCCCTGCTGGGCATGGTGCCCAGCACCCTTTGGAGTGGGGGTCTCCCTTCCTGAGTGCCCCCACAGCCCCCAGGCTATGTGCTCTGCCCCCTCCAGCATTGCCACCCTTCCTTTTCCAGGGGAAGTTTTGCTCCCTCTAGAAATGCCCCTGGCCCATTGTCCCCCCCTCCCCCTGCAAAGGGAGGCTGCCCAGAGGCAAGGTGAGAGCCGGCATCCTGTGTCCCCCTCTCCCTTCTGGGACTGCCTCATCTGCCTCCCCCAGCTGCAGCCCCCACGGGCCAGCAGCCAGCTCCTGGCACATGCCAGCACCTCCAGGGAAGCATCCCAGTGCATGCTGAATCACTTCAGTGCCCGCATCACCCTGCCTGCTACAGTGTCACCGGAGCAGGACCCGCTTCTCAACAGAAAGGCATTTTTCCTTGGCAAAACTCCATGCAAACACTGCCTCCAAGCTCCAGCACTGTCCAGGCACTGAAGCCAGGCCACAGGGGGATTTGGTTATCTCGCTCCATCCTGGAGGAGGAATTTCTAACTCGACAGTGTTGGAAATCCAGTTTAAATTCATTCTCCGCCATCTTAATGCTTTAAAAAATGTCGTGGCTTCTCCCTGCTTTACCTCTGCTGCCATTTAGCTCCCTGTTTGTTGTTGTTACCAGCAGACCCATCTTTCCAAGGCCTTTCCTGGAAATGTTTGCCACGGGTTTGAAACTTCCCAGAAAATTCATACCAAGAAAGGAAATCTCTCACTTCCCTCTGCTGCTTTTGACAAGGGAAAGGCGGAGGTGGGAACAGCAATCTTGTATGGTTGCATGGATGGGGGGGGAGGCATTCCATGCTTTTCCTTCTGTTTTGCTCCAAACCAGGCTTCCTTCCCAAATCACTCCAATGTTTGTGGCTTCTCCCCTGTTTCTCTCATAGCAAAGCTGCTCAGCTCTGATTCCTGGTGCTGCTGGCCATCCCCACATTGTCCCCAGGGAAGCAATGCTGGGGTGGAGCAGAGGGGAGAGCAGAGCCAGGGCTGCTCCCACCCTGCACATCTGTAATGTCCTCCAGCTGCCGCTGCACCGTGCCAGCAAGGGAAGGAGAGAGGAAGAAAAACAGGAAAATAACTCTGGTTATCTGCCTCAAACTCTGCAACTTGAGAGGGGAAGAGAGAGTTGACAGCTCAAAACAGAAACATGTTTTTCGGCTGGGCAAGGAATAAGTGTCTGCTCCCTCCCAGCACAACCACAGCCAGGGGCTCCAGTGCAGGCACTTCTGCTCCACAGGGTCTGCATCCTGGTGCTAGGCTCCCTCCCCAAGTTGGGAGGTGTTTGCCCAAGGTCCTGCTTCCCTGGGAACCTCCTGCCCCTCTGACTCCACCACCCAATGCTAACCCAAATCTGGCTGTTGCAGATCAAGCACACAGCGATGGCACACAGGGTTTCCAACACTGCAGGGCTGGTTGCTCTTTTCAGCACAGAAAATAAGATTTCAACAATTCCCACCAGCATCACCGTAGTGTTTCCCCACATCCTTCCTGATTCATGCTGTTCCTTTTGTGACCTTCCTTGCTGTGAGTCACCAAGATGCTGTTTCAGCCCCAGGGCTCCTGCCACACTGGCCCGGCACGAGGCTGGTGTGAGGGAAGTGGTGCCGGTCACCCGAGTGGGAGAAAAACCAGCCACAACCACTGCCAGAAAGTCCTGAGGGATCCTTCCCACCCACGGGGGCCAGACTGAGGTTTGCCCTCCTGGAGTGTGGGGCTGGGCTGGCAGTGAGCTTCCTGCTGGGCTCCAAGGCTGGGGAGAACCCCAGGGACTTTGAGGCAAGGCAGTGCAGGAGGTCAGAGCAGGGAGGGTTTCTGGAGAGGCTGCAAAGTATCCCAGATCCTGCAGAGCCAGACACCACCCATAGTGTGGACAGAGCTGCGCGACACACTCACATGAAGGATAAAGTCCATTTATTTCATAACAAAGGGCAATACAAGAGCTTACATGATCCCTTGCCACTGGCTGAGCACAAACCTGCTCCTCCCGCTTTACCTGCCAAGGTGAGGCATGCACAGACTCCCCAGCAGGGCCGGTGTGCTGGGCAAACAGTGGGAGCTCTCATTATCGGGAGTGGGGAGTGCAGCCAGCAGGCAGACAGGAGGGCTGGCAGGAACTGCACACACTCCTCTGCCCCACAAGACCCAGAGGAACCAAGAGTCCTGCAGGATTTTCCTATCATTTCTGCAGATAATGGGTAGAGGAGAAGCTGGTGCCAGCTGCACATCTGCTGTGCAGCCAGCACAAGCTCTGTCACTGATGTTTTTAGCCAAGCACTAAATGCACAATCAGAAGCCACATCCATCTTGCTTTGACTCTTTTTTCCCCAACCACCTTAACAGCTGGGACTCCAAAGGAGGAATAACTTTGTCAGGCATTTCCACTCCTTGCTGCTTGCCTGGGAGGAGACAGTGTCACCAGTGAAGGTGAGACCAGCCTTCCTCTCTCACAGAGTGAGATATTTCCAGCTGGATGTGTCCACAAAGTCACACCTCTCCCCACTGCTGCCCACGCTGTCATTTCCCCCACAGTCCCCGTGAGCTCAGTGGGCAAGATGAGCAGTGGGTACCCAGCGAGAGCCAGCTACAGGAGCAGGTCCAGGTGCTGACCCACCCCAGCTCCTGCCCAGGCTCCAGCTCTCAGGGTGCCCTGCCAAGGTGCCTGGCACAGGGTCCCATGGCTGTAGCCCCCAGCCCAGCGAGCTGGCCGTGCCCCCGTGCCCGTGGCTCACACGATGCCGTTGCGCATGGGGTGTGTCCGCACTCGGTAGATGATGACGGCAGTGGCCGGGCACAGCACCAGCACTGTCATGATGAGGATGGTGGCCAGGATGATCAACACGATGACCCAGATATCCAGGATGTGCTTGGGGAGGTTGGTAGGACTCGTGAGGTGAGGGAGGTCCATCCTGCAAGGAAAAGGCAGAGGGGTGGTGGGTTAGCCCCCTCCATCCCTCCCCTAGCCAGAGTCCCCCACAGTCCTGCTGCTCTCTCCAGGAACACCCCTGTGGCCAGGTCCAGCTTTCACCTTGGGCTCCTTCAAGAGCCTTTGGTAAGGGCTCCTTCAATTACCCGCAGGATTTACAGCATGCTTCAAAGGCACTGGAAAAAAGCCCAGGGAAAAACTTCCCTATTAATTGCTACTGTTTGTTACAGGAACTGATAAAGAAAAGCCACAACCGGGTGTCCCGCTGCTCACTCACCGGTCTATCATCACGTGGGGAAATGGTGGGGGTCAGCTCATCCAGGAGCCCCCTCGTTTCTGGGGAAGCCTCGTGTGTGTCCCCCCCACCCACACCTCGTGCTGAGTCACGGAGTTATCCATCAGCTGAAGGGGACGGAGGGGTCGGGGAGCGGGGACCCCCTCCCCGGGGACCGCAGCTGTGCCCCTGTCCTACCCCGGCACCTCGGGGGTGGGGGACGGGATACCGTGGGGGAGAGGCGGCAGCTGCCTGTGCCCTGCCCGTGTCCTATCTGCCTTGCCCGCGTCCTGCCTGCACTGCCCGTGCCCTGTCTGTGCCCTGCCTGCCCTGCCCGTGCCCTGTCTGTGCCCTGCCTGCCCTGCCCTGCCCGTGCCCTGTCTGTGCCCTGCCTGCCCTGCCCGTGCCCTGTCTGTGCCCTGCCTGCCCTGCCCGTGCCCTTCCCGTCCTAGCTGCCCTCATCCCCGTACCTGCGGCGCTGCCAGGCTCCGGCACCCACTCCGAAGGCGGCTCCTGCTCCAGCTCCTGCGAGAAGCGCTGGCAGCGGCAGATCCCGCCGGGAGAGAAAGACTCCCCCCGGGCGAGAGAGACTCCGCCTGGCCCCGCCCGGCCCGGCCCGGCCCGCGGGGGACGGCAGGGGAGGAGAAGAAGGGGAAGGGGATAGGAGGAAGGGGAAGGAAGGAAGGAAGGGGAAGGAAGGAAAGGAAAAGCAAGGCAGGACGTGTTTTCTACACCAGGATAAAATAAGAACACACTCCACCTCATCCCACCCACAATGGGGTTCCACTGGGGGAGTGCCTCTGGAGCCGAACCCGAAGGTCTCAGGGAGGGACTGTGGGGACATTTCACTTTGTAGTCATTAACAAAGGGTCCTCCCTGCCCCGTCCCCCTCCTGCCTCAGCAGGGCTCACAGGCACCCGCCTGCCCCCCAGGCCCAGGGCAAGAGCACCCAGAGCCTCCGCAGCCGCCCGCAGTCCCCAGGGCTCGGCAGGGTGATTTACAGAGACACGGGACAGACCTCAGCCCGCCGCCTGGGAAGGCTGTTCCTGCTGCCCAGTGGAATATTCCGCTCCATTGGTGATGCTGAACGGCAAAAGCAAGATGGGATGCTCCGATTTTCCTCCTGGGACACAAGCTCAGCGTCAGTCACGGTGCACACACGCTGCACTTTTCACTCCTGCCTTTTCCCAGGGAAACCTGTTGGGTTTGTGGTGGTGGAAAGCCCTGCCACATGCTCCCAAGACAGCCCTGGCCTCCGGGCACTCCTGGACACGCAGCTCTGCGGGGAGCAGTGCACAGGCAGCCTGCTCCCTGCCCTCCCCAGCGCTCCCCTCCAGCTGCTGCAGGCGGATAAAAACCCTGGGGTTCTTATCGCGAGCAGCCGCAGATCCTCACGGACAGGGCTTCCCGTGGAGCTGCAAGCAGGGACTGACTGCAGGCTGTGTGGGGATGGATCCCGGGGTGAGGATGGGGGATTCCTGCCGCAGGCCAGGCTGGCTCTGGAGCTTGTTTGGGCTCTCCAGCAGCACCCTGGGAGGGGTCTGCTGATGCCAGCTCTGCCGTCCGAGCACACAGCAGAGCATCCACAGACCTCGTGCTCTCCTGCTGATCCCACGGTACAGGAATGTTCATTCTTGTCAGGATCCTGCCTTAGTGGACATGAGACTGAAGAGAAACCACCTTTGGGGTGTGAACAGATCACCCTCTCTGCTGTGGTGAGACCCACCTGAGCTGTGTCCAGCTCTGGGCCCCAGCGTGAGGACACGGAGCTGCTGGGGTGACTCCAGAGGAGGCCATGGGGATGTTCCGAGGGCTGAGCCCCTCTGCTCGGGAGCCAGGCTGGGAAAACTGGAGAAGGCAATGCTCCAGGAGACCTCAGAGCCCCTTCCAGTGCCTAAAGGGGCTCCAGGAGAGCTGGAGAGCGACTGGGGACAAGGGCTCGGAGTGACGGGATAAGATGGAACTGCTTCCCACTGCCAGAGGGCAGGGACAGACGGGATATGGGGGAGAAATCCTTCTCTGTGAGGGTGGCGAGCACTGGCACAGACCAGCTGCGGCTGCCCCACCCCCGGCACTGTCCAAGGCCGGGTTGGAGGGGCCTGGCAGCCCCGGCACCCAGGAACGTGTCGCTGCCACGGCAGGGGCGGCCCTGGGTGGCACTTGGTGGCTCTGGGTGGCCCTGGGTGGCACTCGGTGGCCCTGGGTGGCTCTGGGTAGCTCTGGGTGGCCCTGGGTGGCACTCGGTGGCCCTGGGTGGCACTCGGTGGCTCTGAGGGGCGGGCCACGCCCCCTTGCTCGGCCCGCGGCGTCACGTGGTCAGGCCGGCGTGGTGACGTCAGACGCGGCGCGGTGGCGTCAGGCGGCGGCGGCGCGGCGGAGCCCGCCCTCTCCCAAGATGGCGTCGCTGCTGCAATCGGAGCGGGTGCTGTACCTGGTGCGCGGCGAGAAGGAGCTGCGGGCGCCGCTGCCGCAGCTGTATTTCTGCCGCTACTGCAGCGAGCTCCGCTCGCTCGAGTGCGTCTCGCACGAGGTAACGGCGGACCGGCCTCGCCGCACCCGCGCACCGGGCGGGACCGGGCGGGACGGTGCTCGCTCTGCGCGCAGCGATTGGGTCGCTCTCCTGCCACTCACTCGCTTCCTGCTTTGCTATTGGTTGTTGGCGCTGCTGGCGGGTGGGCGTAGGGCTGTACGGAGCGCGGGGATTGGCCGCGAGTGACGGATGGGGCGGGGCTGCGCGTTGATTGGCTGTGCGCGCCTGTCCGTCGGCGGAGCTCGGGCTGTGATTGGCTGAGGCGAGCGCACAGGGGCGGCTTCCCCTCATGGGGGACGAGGCCCCCAAAACGGCCCCGGCCGGGGGAGCGGGGACCCCCCACACCTCGGTGGGGCCCGACCGGGGCCGCGGGAACCCCTCACCCTCAGCGGGACCCAACCCTTGCGTCAAGACCCTCCCCCCCCACCACACCCATGTCCATCGGGCCCGGCCGTGGGGGGGCAGGGTCCCCCAGACCCCCACCCCTCCTCGATGTCTGCCGTGGAGGGCTGTGTGTTTTTTGTAGCTACGATTTCTGCTGTGGACGGCTGTGTGTTTTTTGTAGCTATGATTTTTGCTGTGGAGGGCGGAGTTTGGCTTCATAAATTCTTGTATTAAAATCGCTGAGGCTGGTTTTGCGGAAGCCTGGTTGAATTAAGAAATTGTGATAGATTTGGGAAGCCTTGAAAGAATGACTGTGCAGCCCAGATCTCAGAAGAGGCATCTTTAAGGAAATGTTAACTGAAGAGCGGATTTGTGACCTGGCTGTGTCCATCATGAATTCACTGTGGTGCGAGCAGTGCACTCATTGTGCGTGGCCATGCTTAATAATCACTTTGAATTCCTCTTCAAGAAGGGGCCCCAGTCTTGCTGCTGTTGTTTTAGTTGACAACATTCACTGTGACAGCAGAGAGATACAAAGCATCTTCTGAAATATATGTGTATCTGACCAGTGTAACTGTGAGGACACAATAAATTTAGATCTAAATTGAAAATAAAATGTTAAAACTTTTGTTCAAGCTGAAAAATGAGATTCTGGTAACTGCTGAAGGTCAACACCCAGCTGATCTTTTGCCTTTTACAAGGCAGAGTAATTTAATCCATTCTGACTTAAGAAACCTTATAATTTGTGTTATTAAAGATCAAAATCTGGCTGAGATGGGCTAAGGTTTTGCATGCCAAAGAAACATCTCAAGCCTTCCCTGGCTTCACCCTACTGTTGCAAGACACAAATCCTTGCAGGATCACGTGGCAGTTTGGGGCTTTCTGGACAAAGGTGTGCCAGATAACATGTGTGATGTGGCTGTGTCTTTTTCAGGTTGACTCTCACTACTGCCCCAGCTGCCTGGAAAACATGCCTTCAGCTGAAGCCAAGCTGAAAAAGAACAGGTGAAGTTGCTTTTTTTTTTTTGGCTCCCAATTTGAAACAGTCCCTTTCCATGTCTGTCTGAAACTCTTCAAAAATTACATGGCTGTTTGTTGTGTTTGAGTCTGTTTAGGGGAATGAGTGTCTTTTCATGATGTACCATGTGCTGTTCATGACTTTTGGGGTTTTTTTAATGACCTGGGCTCATGATACAGAGGTTTTTTAGTATCACATTATGTTTCTCACTGCTGCTGCTCTTGTGCTGACTCTGAATCCCCCAAGCTCCTGTGACAGCCCGTTGTCCCTAGCGCTGTCACCTAGGAATTAACCATCTGTTGATTTAGTGCTGTTGTGTTGTTGGGAGCATTTCTCTCAGCCTGGGACCCTTCTCAGAGCCCTGCCTTGTTGTTTGCAGGTGTGCCAACTGCTTTGACTGCCCCTGCTGCATGCACACCCTTTCCACACGGGCCACGAGCATCCCTGCGCCGCTGCCCGACGACCCGGCCAAGACCACCATGAAGAAAGCCTATTACCTGGCCTGCGGCTTCTGCCGCTGGACCTCCCGGGATGTTGGCATGGCAGACAAGTCTGTTGGTAAGGGACAGTTAAAAAGACACAAAACTGAGTTGCAGCATGAGCCCAGTTTGTGTTTTGAAGGTAACAGATGATCCAGTTAGTTTCAGACTGTGCTATAGGCTTGATATCTGGCTAGGATTGGAGTTGTAGTTGGAAATTCACAGGAGAGCTCTTTGTTGCTGAAGACTCGTCTGAAGAGCTGAGCTGAGTTAGTGGAGTGTGTGACCCACTTTCATGGCTGTGTTGCCTGACTAGTGAGAAAACTGTCAAACTGTTTTATTCAGTGCACTCTCCCCACAGCTGAGATCTTGTTTGTGTGCTTTCACAGGCTTTGAAGTCACTCGGTGTGACAGCATAAACACCTAATTTATTTTCCATCACTTTTGTTCACTTAGACTTATTCCAGAGTTGCTAGTCAGTGTTTGAACTTGGCTTTTCTCTTCACAAGAGCACTAGAACAAAGCTTTCATCTGTATTTTTTGGTGTGTGAGATGTACAGAAAATATCTGTCAGGTGGGGTTGAGTAGGCCAAGCAGATCCTCTGACTGCCAGTGTTGATGTGACTTGAAATGGAGCTGAAGGTGCAGAGACAGAGACCAGTAATAAGAGACACACATATAAACACATGTACCTGCTGCTGAAGTGACTCCTGGGTGCTGTCCTGAGTATCTCTCAAGCAACAGTTGTTTAAAAACACAGTATAAAAGCTGTCAGAGCTCCTTCATTCCAAACCTGCCTGTGCAACGCTTTGAGAGGTGTTTATTTGTACAGACACGAACTTAAACAATTGCAGTGGTAGGTGTAGCAAAAACAGGCAATGTTATATTTTATAAATAACACCAAGATAGTTGAGTGTTGGGTGTGATTTCTGTGTGGCTTCTGGAAACCTCCTGTGGACTTTGCTTTTTCTCTTCTCTTGTGCAGCGAGTGGTGGCTGGCAGGAGCCGGAGAATCCTCACACACAGAGGGTGAGTAAGTGGGAAAGCTGTGCTTGGGCTGAAATGCATCAGCCAGAAAGAACTGTTAGAGTGTCAGGCCCTCTCAATCACTTTTTCTGCATCTATATAATCCTTCAGATACCAGTTCCAGTTCCTTATGTGCACCTTGAATGGAGGGAAGGCCTCTTAGAGGCTCCCCTGAGGATATCACAGTATAAAATCTCCTTTTGAGAAGAAGCTCAGTTGAAACCAACCTATCTAATGGTGCTGTTAAGGTGAATGTGCTGCGTATGTATGTGAAAAAAAGCTGTTTTCCAATCAAAAGTGTGTCTAGGATCTGGAAAACACAACTGCACCTTTAACACCCTTCCCTTTTACCCGTTAGGGCTCCACTCTAAATGTGACCAGCCTCGGGGAGGGGGGAAAAGATGCTAAAGATGCTGTTTGCTCTGCCAATCCAAATTGCTCAGAGTTGGCCACATGACATTACTCTATGCAGTCATGGCAAATCCATGAACGAAGTCTCAGTTGCTGAATTTCAAAATGAGATGGACACTGTCCTCCAACACACATTATTCCCAAGGAAGGGTCATTTTGTCACCCGCAGTGTGGGTTAAGACAAGGTACACAGACTTCTTGAAGTACATCCTGCACAATACAGCTGGTACTAGGAACAGAGTGAAACAAGCAGCAGGAACCCCAGCTAGTTCACAAGCAAATGCTGCAGCTGAGGTGACAGTGCTCCCTGTTCCTCCCTCCAGATTAACAAACTGGTTGAGTACTACCAGCAGCTGGCTCAGAAGGAGAAGATCGAGCGGGACAGGAAGAAGCTGGTGCGACGCCGCAACTACGTTCCGCTGGCCTTCTCGGTGAGCTGCTTGTGCCATCCTCTCAGAGCAGGAAAAGTGATCCACAACAGTCTCAGCCTGGAAAATTAGATAGTTGGTAGCATAATAGGGCTGTCCAGCTTTGGCTAATTGAGGACAGCTTGAAGAAAATGAGGCTTTCTTTAGGGGTGAATACTTTTACACTCATTACTGTGTATTACATTGCCACTCTCTCTGATAGTCCTCCCCAGCAGAGCCAGAAGGTTTATACTTGCCATGCCTAGGAATATATTCTCCATCAGTGAAGTTCAGTGCAACTGCAGCCACATTGCCAGTGGCAGCTATTTCTCAGGACAGTTCATCCCAGAGCTTAGTGACAGATAGATCATCATTGTCTGACACTTCTCTGCATGAAATCTCTACTGAAGTTAACCTTAAGACTTGGTTGTGGCTTGAATGACTTGTTTATTGTACCTGGCAGGTAAATGCTCACTTTCTTTAGCTGGGTGACTGCATATGCTTGCTACTTCAATGAATTGTGCTTGCTCTGTGCCCTTGCTTGTGTCTTATGGCTGCATTTTTTGTCTCCGTTGCTACCTGCTGCTATTTTGGGGGCTCTCCACAGCAACACACTATACACGTAGTGGTAAGTCTTTTCACAGTTTCTGCTGGTGTTAAAGCTCTCATGGTACCAACTGAAGGGGAGTAACAGATCCTGCACCGTGCCTCAGGGCCTCTGGCTTAGGGGTGCCTAGAACAAACACAGGTGAAGCCTAACTCCTCAGAGTGTAACATTTGTTACAAAAAATATTTTGTATTAGTTTAGAAACAGGGCAGTGTCTTTGAGTAAGTAATGTACACTTGAAAAGCAGTCCTTCACCAGACTTGGCTGAAACACAGCTGTCTGCTTGGTCAAGACAAGTGGCACTACTATTAATCATCTCATCCTTGAAAAATCACCAGAGTTAGGCTGATGCTCACATTTCTCATTTGGTGAGAGTTCAGGTTTGGAGCCCTGCCCAGAAGGAAGATGTCTGCCTCCAAGCACCCTGGGTACAGCTCAGCTGTAGAAAGCTGAGGAGTAGCTCAGCTATTGGTGGTGAGAGACTTGTAGGTAACGAGGCTTGTAGGAGTTTGAACCTTTCAGCTGCTTCAAGTAGTGCTACAGAGCCTTTCAAATGGATGCATAACCACATCAACCCACTTTTTTTGGCAGCTGAGCTCTCATTCTACACTACTTGACATGGAGTTGCTCTGAGGAGAATATCCAGGGAAGATGTGTCAGTAGTGCAGGCTGGTGATTTGAGGAAGGAGCAGAAAGCTTTATTAGCAGTAGCCACACACATCTGTCTTTCCCCATCTGCAGTGCAGTGGGAACTGTTTTCTCCTTGCTAACAGTTTAAGCAGAAAAATGTATCTTAGGAAGCGTTGAATACTTTTTCCTTTTTGCTTTCCTTTGCTTATACCCCCATGCTTGTCATGCAGCTCAAAGGATGAGTTTGCAGCAGGTTTTTGTGTCCCATCAGGAGGCAGACCTGAGGGTGACAGTTCCTTTTTTCCTTGTAGGACAAATATGGCCTTGGAACGAGGCTTCAGCGCCAGAGGCCCGGAGCTCCCATCAGTGCCCTCGCTGGACTCTCGTGAGTCTCAGGGTTTGGTTACCTTTGTGGGGAGCAGTGGAGGTGTAGGCAAGAGAGGAGTAAAGCAACTCTAGAAAGATGATAGACAATTAGCAGATAGCAGTGAGAGGAGATTTCTCCTTTTGAGCACTGGAGAGGTGTCGGATGCTCAGGTATCTGTCTGCAGCAGCTCCAGATGTTCTCCTTTCTCCCAAGAGGAACAAGGGACTGCTCACACCCTTGTTGCAATTATTGTTGTGCAATCTCAGCTCTCGCTGCCTTCTGTGCTATAATGCAGTTGCTGTCAGAGCACACATGCCCTATTTCATGACTGACTTGCCTCTTATTTTGCTTTAGCCTGAAAGAAGGAGAAGACCAGAAGGAGATCAAGATTGAGCCAGCTGATGCAGTGGAAGAAGTGGAGCCTCTTCCTGAAGATTACTACACAAGACCAATCAATCTGACAGAAGGTAAAACCTTAGTATTCTGTCACTTTTTGGCCTTACATTTTGTAACATGGGCATTGCCTACAAGCTTGTGACATTCCTCATGACCCAAGTTCCTGGTCATTTTTATGCTGGGATTGAAATACTGGGAAATACTTGACTTTTTAAATGGTAACTTTGAATGCAGCCTCACCTTCATGTTGTACATGGAAAGAAGTCATGTACATGGCTTCAGAGCCAGAAGGCCTGAAGGGTTATTTAATTTTCTTGTGGCTTTAATTTCTGTGTGTGTGAGGCATCGACTTTTGGACAGAGAAAAAAGATTATGTCCTTTTTCAAATAATAGCAGGAAATAAGGAAATAGCAGCTGCTGGGGATCTGGAACCAGAAGCAGGCTGTTGAGTAACAATTGCGCATTGCTTTGACATCAGCTTGGAACAGCCTGTGTACACTTGCCAGTTCTTTAGCTGACTCATAAATTTAATCCATAAATACTGTAAATTGATCAGTAAGACTTGGTGTGAACAGGATAAACCAGCAGGTACAGGAGTGATGTGGGCTTCCAGCTGAGGTAGCTCCAAGCAGAACAGACGGTGTTGGTAGTTCTGCAGGCCTGCCAGTATCAATTAATTCATGAAAGGTTTATGGAAAGGGGTAGATCTTCTTGGCCTCCTTTTCTCAAGAGGCTGTTGGCATTGTGAGTTTGATGCTGGTGAAGAAGACAACTTTCCTGGTTCCTCCCAGTGAGGGAAAGCCTTCCAGGTGGCTCACTTGCCTCTTAGGCACTGGAACAGTGAGGAGCCTGCATTTTATAGAGAAACCCATGGGAGGTTTTGGCTGTTGGGATTTTCTTGCTTTGGGAACTGTTTTCTCTAATTCTGCATGTGAGTCTGAGTTATGCAAACTCCTTGCTGAGAAGCTGTGTATTGTACTCATGCAGCACCCAGCTGTGAGGATAACAAAGATGTGAAACTCATTTGCTGTGGTGAGGGAAAGATCTGTGTTCTAGATGGTTAGAAAATTCTTGTTTCCATCCCAGCTCAGCTGTGAAGAAAGATGTGGGTCCCTTGTTTCTCTGGGGCTAGCACTGATGTTGCTCTCATGTTACTGTGCCCAGTCAGGGCAGCCCTTTATTCAGCTTTTGCCTTTCTATTTATTTCTAGAAATGTGATAGTTGCCAGTGGCTTCTGAATTATGGGGTGCAGATGAAATTAAGTGTCTTAGAGATGGTGGCAGATCTCCACACAGTGTGAAGTGCATATGTAGAATCCAGCTGGAGTTTCAGTTCCTGAGACATTTCTTTGTCCTGAGACATTTCTTTGTCTTGCTTTCTGTTGTGCTCCCAGTGACGACTCTGCGCCAGCGCCTGCTGCAGCCTGACTTCCAGCCCATCTGCGCTTCCCAGCTCTACCCACGTCACAAACACCTCCTGATCAAACGCTCGCTGCGCTGCCGGGTAGGGAATTCAATCCAGAGGAGTGCCCTTTGCAGGCTCTCTGCACATGGGTGCTGGGAAATGGGCTGTGTGTTTCTCTTTTCAAAGAAATGGCTCAAATGCTTCTGGTTGTTGGAAGTTCTCAGCCAAGTTAGTGGTAGCAGCACTAAGGGGGTGAGGAGACTGTGGTGTCTCTGGTGTGATGACAGTTGTGAAAGGGGGACAACACTGTCAGAGATGCATAAAGATACAAAGGTAGTTTGTGCTAGTGCCCTGTCTAGCCAAGGGGTCAAAGAATACTGCCAGTGCAGTTGAAATTAAAAAAATAAATAAATTTGCTGTTACTAAGGACAAAAGTCAACAAACAAAATATTAGGGAGAGGCAGTGCAGAATACTAATGATGTCACTAGAGTGAAGGCAGGAAGATGGTATTTCAGAGAAGCAAAGCAGAGATCTGTGAAGACAGGCAAGAGTTAAATCCAGGTTCTGCTGTTGGTTTTCTACATGGCCCTTACTACACGATTTATTTTCTCAATCATACAAGGATATTTATTTATCTAGTTCCTAGAGTAATAGAGCAATATTATTGTAAGTATTTAAGATGCAGGATGCTGAACAAATGGAGGGTATTTTCTCAGAAATAAGTATCTCAGACTGATACTGTATTTGAAGAGTAGCCTATGAGGAGATCAGGGCTTCTAACTGCTTCATTTTTTTAATAGATTCTGGAGTATAGGTCAGAGGGCAGTTATTTGTGCTGCAGTCAGTGTCCAGGGGTTTTGAAGACTGGTCCCAAGTCTTGTGTTTCTGAGGTTGTGCTGGATATGACATTTTGGAGTATCAATAGCTGAACACATTGATGGCTACATGCACCCCAGATAGTTTGTAGTGTCATGGCTGGTGACACAGCACTTGTGGCTCTTATTCTTCATTGTGTGACTGCACACTGTCTTTGATGCTGACTTAAATACCTTTCTCTCTAGAAATGTGAACATAACCTGAGCAAACCAGAATTCAATCCAACGTCTATCAAATTCAAGATCCAGCTGGTTGCTGTGTAAGTAAGAAATGAGGACTGGGGACAACAACTCCCTGTTCATGCTTAGTTAATGCCCTCTTTTTTAATTTCCTTTGACCTCTTGGGGGATTGTGTCATCCCTTAGGATGGTGTAATCACCTTTATAAATATATTTAGCTTATCTGTAATAGGTTTGCTTGCTGATCTACTAAAGATTTTCAGCAGCTTGACAAAAACACTGCATGCTGTGCCAGCCCCAGACTGTTAGCAGGGTTTCGTTGGGTTACAGCAAAAGGACACTTCATTTTTCCTTTTAGGAAAGCTCTAATAGGTTTACAGAGAGCAGCACAATCCCTCACAGTCTTTTGCTCTGTTATTTTGTAGTAACTACATCCCTGAAGTGAGAATCATGTCTATTCCCAACCTGCGCTACATGAAGGTCAGTAGCTTTTCCAGAAATGTCTTAGACTGAGACATAGCCAGGAGCTGTGAATGTGGGACCTTTTTGGAGGATGAGTGAGTGGAGCCCTCATTGTTCCCTGAGGGCTCCACTCACTCCATTTAGAGGCTGCAGGGCTTAAGGGAGTGGCCAGAGTAACACTGCATGTACTTGTCACTGCAGCAGTAGATTGCTGTGCAGTGTGACATCATCACTTGCCAATGTCTGAAGAATAAAAGGTGTGGAATTGAGATCTCAGCTAGACCACCAAAATACCTATTTCTTATACTAAGAGTTTTGCATGGCATTGGTGCATTTCTTATGAACAAGGGGTGGTCGCTATCCATCCATTGAGAGGATGTGATGCAATTTTTGTATGTGATGATGAGTCAAAGAAGATGGAGGTGCTTACAGTAACAATGAATTTTTAGCACAATTGCTTCTTGAACTGTGATTCCTGAATCTCCCCAGGAGAGCCAAGTCCTTCTGACTCTGACTAATCCTGTGGAGAACGTCACACATGTCACATTGCTGGAGTGTGAGGAGGGAGACCCTGATAACATCAACAGCACTGCCAAGGTATTGATTGTTCCCTCCTGCTGGGTAAGCCCAGGCCTCTTCCAGGGTTTACCACTCCCATTTGTCCTTCCACAGGGCACACTTTTCACATGTCCTTCAACCCCTGCTAACTGTGCTGCATTTCCCTCCTTGGAGCTTAAATGACTGTCACCAATATAAACAGTGGCTCATTAAGTATTTTGAAATTTTGGCTGTTCCTTGATATTGAAAACCCAAGGGAGAAATTTATTATTTCACTGGCGGGGTGGTAATCAGGTGGTCCTGGAGCAGAAAAAAGCTGAGGATGAGTCACTTTTCTGTTAAACTGCAGTGGAGCAGACCTCAGAAGAGGAGAGCCCTCTCCTGCTTGCAGTGTAGCTGGTGATCAGTGCTGAAAGGCTTCTTTCTCTCCGTGCTCTCTTTCAGATGGCAGTTCCTCCCAAGGAGCTTATTCTGGCTGGCAAAGATGCTGCAGCAGAATATGATGAGCTGGCAGAGCCTCAAGACTTCCAGGATGACCCTGAGTGAGTGTCCTGTGGGGATTCTCTCCCTTAAAAACTTGGCTCTTTGAGTAACTCCCTCTCCTCCTGTCTGTCTTCAGTGTGGTTTGAATTCCTCTGAGAGCATTGTTCCACTTGGAACAATGCTTTGAGAACTTGGCTGACCCAATGTTCCTGTGTGTTCTGCCTTGCAGCGTTATTGCCTTCAGAAAAGCCAATAAGGTGGGAGTTTTCATCAAGGTCACCCCGCAGAAAGAAGAGGGCGAAGTGACCGTGAGTTTCAAGATGAAGCACGAGTTCAAAAACCTCACTGCTCCCATCAGGCCCAACGAGGATGGTGACCACACCTCTGAGGTGATCTGGCTCACCCATCACGTGGAGCTCAGCCTCGGCCCCGTGCTCCCGTAGCGGCTCCCAGCGCTTGCTCCCGACGGCTGGATGGACTGGCACCCTGAGAAAGCACCTGGTGAAAGGTTCTGCCAGAGCTGCTCTGTGATGTGTGGGTGTGCCACGGGCCCGGCCAGCCGCCAGGAGGGGGCTGAGGCTGCCGTGGTTTGGGTTGGTTTGTTCTCTCTCCCCTTGTCGTAGTGCCCACTAACCACCACTCCACTTCCCCTCACTGCCACAGGCTAGAGTAACTTGCAGCACGTCTTAGAGCACAGGAAAAGATCTCCCTCCAGGTTTGGCTTTATCAACAGATGACTAGGGCTGAATTTGGATTTATCAGCAGAAAAGAACCCATACTGGTTTTTTCTCCATGTCAGCCCGCAAACCTGATGTTACATACCCAATAATGAACAACTTCTCTTTCACACGGGGCAATGCCNTTAGGGCGGGTGGGAGGGAGGTGTAAAGGTGGAAACTCATTATATGTTAACTACACACACTGTACCAGAAGGTCATTTACCCAGGGAATAATTTGGCTGCAGTCCAAGCTAAAATGGGTGATTAAGAGCTGTGTATCCAGGAGACTGAATTACCAAGAAGTGCATGGCTGGTGCAGGCAGGTGAGATGGCTCTTCCTGCAGAGCATTCCCACTTCAGACGTTGACCTTTGTTAAACATTTCTGAGGGGCTTTGACATGCTGCTGTGCTGGGAAGGGCTTGAATACCAGCCAACCATGGCCGTGTCATGATGCTTGTGCCATGGCTCTGCCAGCCTGCAGCTGTGAATGCTCTGCATGGAGGGGCAGGGTGAGGCTGCCTGCTCTCTGGGGGGGTGCTGCAGCACCCCAAAACCTGTCCCTCAGCACAAGGGACGTGCCGTGGTGTGCTGAGGATGCTCACAGCTCACAGCCCTGGTCCTGCAGCGGGTCTCAAAGCAGCGAGGCATCACGTGTACAGCTCTGTGTAGGTGACACACAGATGTACAGCATGAGTTTGAGACTTGTAGTTAGTAGTTAATGTGTAGTGCTAGTGCCTGCTGCGGCTTTCCCTGTCCTGATAACAAAGCACTTCACCTCTGGCCACAACTTCTGTTCAGTAGCCAAAGGAGCTGCTGCACTTGCGACACCACTACAGAAAGACCTCCCAGGACCCAAGCCTGGAGCTGTGCCTGGGGTTTGCTGCAGGCAATGTGACCTGCACCCTTCTCACTACAAACAAAAGGTGCATTGGGCTGTGGCGTTCTGAGCGCTCTGATGAGCTCGGCGAGCTGTCCTCCCCTCCCTGCAGGTGCCGTAGGCATAGCAAAGGTATTGGCGTGTCCCTGCCTCTGTCCCTGCTCCCCGACAGGCGCCTGCTGCCTTATGCTTGACGTCGTGTAGTGACCTTCAATAAACCACACGTGGCTCTCAGATTCTTTGCGCTGGCTCTTATTCCAAAACAGTCATTATTTAAACAAAACAAAAGGCGGAGCTCCCCCGTCTTTTCCCAATGGTCTCGTCCCCGTGCTCCCCCCCTCCTCGTTGCTCGTGGTCTCGCCCGTTGAGCTGTGTCTGCAGCGCCCCCTGCCGCTGTGACGTCACCGCTCCAGCAGCCCGCCTTTTCCGTCACGGCGCTGGTGGAAGTTGCGTCACTTCCGGCCGCCGCCTCCCGGCAGCGGAGCGGAGCCGCCATGTCCACATCGCTGGGCTCCAACACCTACAACCGGCAGAACTGGGAGGATGCGGTGAGCGGGGCGGCCGCGAGGGGCCGGGACAGCCGGGAGGAGCGGGCCTGGGCCGGGGGGCCCTGCTCCGCCGCGGGAGCGCGTGGGGCGGCAAGGCCGCGAGGAGAGCGGAGTGCGGGGAGGCGGCCCCGGGGCCGGGACCTTCCCTGGGGACCGGCTGCCTTCCCTGGGGACCCGCTGCCTTCTCTGGGGACCGGCCACCCGCCCTGGGGACCCACCACCCTCCCTGGGGACCCACCACCTGCGGCTGAGCCGCCCGGGAGGGCTCTGCCGCGGTTCCCCGGCGGTTCTCTCCTTGCGGCGCAGAGGGAGCTGAGCTGGGCCCCTCGTGTGCCCCTGGCCGCCTCTCTCGAGTGGGCCCAGTGCAGACAGACAGTCGCTGCTGAGGGGTAACGGGGGCGGTGTCGCCTGCTGCAGTCCAGGTACTGACGGGTTCAGATCTCAAGAATACGCTTTTTATTTGGTTATTCTAAGTTTTACTGCAAGCTACAATAGCGACCACATTATGGTTCTATAGTAATTTGGGCCTGTGCCGTGGCTTGCAGCTCTCCCAGTGTGTCTGGTTCCATTTGCATTTTTTAATCTGTCTGATTAATTAAACTAGATCATTTTTCAGAGCGTGACTTGAATGCTGTTGTGATGGCAGAGCTTGTTACATTCCTGATTTTCTTCTTGCTCGATTCAGGACTTCCCTATCCTGTGCCAGACGTGTCTTGGAGAAAATCCCTACATTCGGATGGTATGTGCCTGTTGGACCCTGCAGTCCTTCCCTGAACCTGTGGCTTTGGGGGCTGAAATCGGGCTGGGTGCAGGAGGAGGTGCTGAAGTGAGC
>VYZP01064731.1:12197-24174 GCA_013400635.1 Hypocryptadius cinnamomeus | reverse complement strand
GAAAGATTGTCAAAATTGGTGCAGATCTAGGAGCAATCCATTTTAATGATTAAAAACCTGTCAGCTTCAGAAGAGTGCTTATCTGGGTTAACTTAAAATATTTATGCAACTACATATAGGTCGGTCTACTGTGCTTGTTAGACAAAGTCAGTTGGTCCTAAAATAGTAAAATTATTGAGCAAATCCTGAGTCTGTGTAAAGAAATCTTCATGTTTATCAGAATGAGGTTTTGAAAATACTGTTGTACTATATGTGAAGTTATTGCAGGATTTTAATGATCCATGTTCTCTTGTGTGAGTTTGTTATTTTTACTGAGAAGTGCAAAATACCTGGAGTTTGGGTTTTACTGTGTATGTTATTCTTGGCCATTTCGTGGTTTGTGTTGGCTGTCCAAGAAACAAGCCACAATTATTTCCAAGAGCAAGAAATACTCAGAGTTGCCTGGACTGAGGGAAATTAAAGGAGGTTTTTGCCCTTTTATCAGTTTTCATCTGAGGTAGAGAAAAGGTCTAATTTGGAGTCTGTACATATTGAGATTGTATTGTGTACTCAAGGTGTACGTGCAGAGGAAGCAAATGCATCATTCCATGAGATGAGAGGGAGCATCACTCTGCACCAGAGCTCTCATAGCCTCTTCCACGTTGCTGCTGTGCTGGTGCCTGATGTACCCATCGTTGTAATTCATCTCTAGAAGCTCCACACTGACATCACCTGGAATCAAAGAGAACTTATATATCTTTGGGTAGATCTGCACTTGGGCTATTGCAATAAATAAACAGAAAAACAGCAACAAAAAAAAACCAACTTCCCTAAAACTTCTTCCTGACAAAGTAAAACCCCAAATAGAAACAAATATTTCCTGAGCTCTGAGTCTTAGCTTTAGGACATGGAAGTTGTATTTATGGTTTGGAGAAGCTGGATGAGTCTGGAGTTTGTTTCCATGCCAGAAGCAGGGCGGTGGCTGTGTGCAGGGTGATCCAAGTGCCACCTTTGTGTCCCAGATTTGTGCCAGGCCGTTCACGGTGTTCCGCTGGTGCCCCGGCGTGCGGATGCGCTTCAAGAAGACAGAAGTGTGCCAGACCTGCAGCAAGCTGAAGAATGTCTGTCAGACCTGCCTGCTCGACCTGGAATATGGTGTGTACCCAAAAACTTCATCCAACACAGGGAGCTGCCCTCTGAAATGGGAGCTGGTGAAATCACTTTAAATGTGTGCATGTAATTGGCAGTGGACAGTCTTTGAGAAGAACAGGTCTTGTCTCTTCAGATGTTCAAGGGCAGAGTTGTTTCCCTGAGCAGCAGATGATTTACCTCTCGTCACTGCAAGTTACAGAAATCACTGTTTCTGCTCTTTCAGCTTGTTCTTCATATGGATTGGTTGGGGCTTTTTTGTGTCATTTTAGGTTTGCCTATTCAAGTCCGGGATGCAGGACTCTCCCTTAAGGATGAAATGCCTAAATCTGATGTCAACAAAGAGTACTACACCCAGAACATGGAGCGAGAGGTAAGTGTAGCCAGCCATGATCATGCTTTTTGGGTGGCTGTGTGTGGGGAGGAGAGGGCAGCAATGACCTAGTTGCTCTTAAAACCACTTGCTTGCTCTGATTCTGTGCATTAGTGTTCAGTGCTGATATACACATAATTATTTGTGTTCTGCCTGCTTTTAGATAGCCAATTCTGATGGCACTAGACCAGTTGGTGCACTAGGAAAAGCCACTTCTACCAGTGACATGCTGCTGAAGCTGGCCCGAACCACTCCATACTACAAACGCAACCGTCCTCACATCTGTTCCTTCTGGGTAAAAGGAGAGTGCAAGAGAGGAGAGGAGTGTCCCTACAGGTACAGACACAGCTTGGACAGTCCATCTCTTCACCACGGTCAGATGCAGCTTCCCTTGGAGATGCTGCAGTGGGCAGGACACACTACAGTGATTTGGGTCAGGACAACACTTGCATCCAGTGCCAGGAAATGAATCTTTGTGGTGGCAAGTTGGTTTGTGAGAAGTTGGCTGTGTCCTTGGCCAAAGCAGTGACTGCAGCTCTTCTCTTGTGTAGTCAGTTTTTCCCCTTTGTTGCGTCAGTCCCCTCAAGCAGAGATCTTTGTGTTTGAACAAGAGGCTGTTTCAAACCCAGCTCTTGTGTTTTGTAGTGCTGAGTGTTGAGCTGTCAGAAGCACCATTCATTCAGAACTTGACGCAGTCCTGGCTGCAGTTGAAGTTTTCAGGGCTTTGTTCCATTTTGGCATGTTTATGTGGACAGGGTTAAGGATATAATTGACCTGAGGGTTTCAGAAGGGAAACTGGCAGCTACAGTAATTTTAATCCATTCAGTCATCCCTGATGTTATAAAGTGCTTTGTTTGGTGAACCTTAGACATGAGAAACCTACAGATCCAGATGATCCTCTGGCTGACCAGAACATCAAAGATCGTTACTATGGAATTAATGATCCTGTGGCTGACAAACTTCTGAAACGAGCATCAACCATGCCTCGTCTAGATCCTCCTGAAGACAAGACTATTACTACACTGTATGTTGGAGGGCTTGGAGATACCATCACTGAATCAGATCTCAGGTGTGTTGGTGAATTTGTATTGCCCTTGTCTTTTTGTTTGACACTTTGATAATGGCTCTGCAAATGAGGAACAAAAATAAATCTAGCTTTCAGATTTTTTTAATGGGGAACTGGTTGGTGGGCAAGTGCAGAGGAGTGCCAGCTTGTTGGAGAACAAGCAGTCACATTTCAAACGCTTTGATTAAAATTTATCTCTTTAAAGATGAGTCATCCTTTTTAGCTGTTGGGGATACTGTGTAGCCCTTTTTACAAGGAGGTCCTGTATCCTCTAGCTAGCTACTGAGAGAAGCTGCTGCAGAGCTTTAATTGCTCCATAATTGCACGGAGGGCTAATTGTAATTAACTGATTGATTATTGATTTCTAATGATTACTTTGAACTGGGAGTGGAGAAGAGAAAGTTTCTGAGCATGCCTATTTCACCTGCCCTATACCCTGTGACTAGGAGGAGTGGGGAATCATAATAATTTTTTTTGTCCCATACAGAAATCACTTCTACCAGTTTGGGGAGATCCGGACGATAACGGTGGTGCAGAGGCAGCAATGTGCTTTCATCCAGTTTGCCACCAGACAGGCTGCAGAGGTGGCTGCTGAGAAATCCTTCAACAAACTCATCGTCAACGGCCGCAGGCTCAACGTCAAATGGGGAAGGTAAGTGTGGGAGGAGGAAGCCTGGAGGATTTGTAAGTTCTTCTCTCAGTTTACAATCTTGATCAGCAGGATTGGGTATTATGCAGAAGTTTATACTTGTTTGGTAAATAGTCGGGGTCCTCTTGCATTTTGGTTTTCTTTTTACAGTAGGATCTGGCTTGGAGATGACACAAGTAGCATAGGGGATTTTTTGGTTGAGGATTATGGATGAGTTTTGGTAGCTTTCCTCCTAGTCCATCTCCTGTAAACACTGTTTGCAAACTTAGTGCCATCTGTCTGATGACAAATGAGTGAGTTTTTCATCTTTGGTCTGAAGAAGTGGATCTGGAATAGATAATGTGAAGCCACTGTGGTATAAATATCTCCTTATCCTGCTTTTCTCATCCTTGTTCTCAAACTTTGGTCTGTTTTTCAGGTCCCAGGCAGCAAGAGGAAAAGAAAAGGACAAGGAAGGCACTACAGAATCGGGGATAAAGCTGGAGCCAGTTCCAGGACTTCCTGGAGGTAAGGGAGTTGTATTCATCTCTGAAACACTTAATGCTGACCCATGTCCATGAGCAAGGCTGCTGTTAAACTTCTGGGAGCAGTGACAGTTCAGGATGGTGGAGGCAGTGGTGAGCCCAGAGCAGTTACAGTAGGTTTGCAGCGGATCCAGCTGGATGGGAGATGAGCTTTGTCTAGGAGCAGATCCTTGATGAAAAGAGAGTTCTTTATGTGGTGAGTGAAATGTTAAAGCTGAATTCAACTTACTTAGGTCACAGATACTTGCAACCCACGCTTTTAATGTTTTCTTAGTTCACTGAGTGTTGTATGATGGACAAAGCAAAGCTGGTTTCAGATGAAGGAATTTGGTGACTGGGGTTTCAGGGCAGTTCTGCTTCTCAGTCCAGTTCATACATGCAATAGCAGCAACAGTTTGCCCTTGTGAAAGTGTGGGTTGTGCTCCATCTCTAAAGGCAGACACCTCTCCTTGTCTTGCCTGAGAGATTTTCCATAACCATATGTACTTTTTCTGCAGCCCTCCCCCCTCCTCCAGCTGCAGAAGAGGAGGCTTCTGCAAATTACTTCAATCTACCTCCAAGTGGCCCTTCAGCCGTGGTGAACATTGCCCTGCCACCTCCTCCTGGCATCGCTCCACCACCGCCTCCAGGTACCTGTGTTTCCCCCTCAAGTGGGGGTGTGAAATTCAGTGTTAGACAGTCTCTTCCTCCTTGCCAGGCCATGCTGCAGTACTGATACATGCCCTGAGCTGATTTTCCTCGTCCCTGATCACACAGCGTAAACGGATGATCTAAACTGAGCTGTCAGCACAGTTTAATTAAACTGAGCTGCCTGTTGTGGTTGGTATTTGCTTGCAAATTCCCAGGCATGTTGGAGATCACTGTTACTGGTACGGAGGCCTACTCAGTGCTTTTGCTGGCTGTGTAAATGCCACATTAACCCGAACTTCAAAGGGTAATTTTGCAGATGGTTGAATGCTGGCATGTCCTTGGCTCTCTATATATCTATCCAGAAATACTTTTTTTCCTTTTAATGGAATTTTGGACTTTCACAGATGTATTTGCTCTGCTCTGTGGTTGAGTAGAAAACATTTAGATGGGTATTACAGACACTTGCCCAGTCCCCCCACCAGCTTTTATTGGTAAGGATGTGTGTTGGGATTGGCCCTAGTTGTACTGAAAAGCACGGCAGGAGTTTGGGGAGATGGGAGATGTGCACATTTGTGGGGCACAGCTGTCAGCCAGCTGTGGTGTCAGTACTTTGAAGCAGCAGTACACACACATCAGCTTTTCTGTTGCTTTGCCTGAAGCTGCCAACTTTTGTTTCTGCAGGTTTTGGACCACACATGTTCCACGCCATGGGGCCCCCACCTCCCTTCATGAGAGCCCCAGGCCCCATCCACTACCCGTCCCAGGATCCCCAGAGGATGGGTGCCCACGCAGGAAAGCACAGCAGCCCCTAGCACGTCCTGCCACCCTCATCCTTGAAGTAAATGTTATTTTCTAGTTACCATGGTAGCACCGTATGTTGAGCTGTGGGTGAGCTAGAGATGCCTTATTTCCCTGCTTGCAGCCACAGGCAAGCTCAGCTCCGTGTCTCCACGTATAATTGGGTTCTTGATACGTCCCAGGTATTTCTATTAGTGTGGGAGGTGGGTGGGGGACAGACAGAAGGGCTGTCAGGGGTCTGTGGGTCTGGAGTACCAGAATTACAGTGCTATCTGTGTATCCCATTGGCACACTTTTGAAATAAACTTCTGGAAAAACAAAACCAAACCCTTTTCAAGCCCTTTTGATATCCTCAGTTGGAACGTTATGGGCTGTTAAAATGTAACCAGAGACTCTTTTCTGTCAGGTAACTAATGATGTATTATTCTAATGAGGTATTAAACCAGGACTGAATAAGAGTTGAAAAACGAGTTCATCAGACCTGCCAAACCCATGGCTTGGCCTTACCACTACACAGAATTTTCCTCCCTCCTTTTTCTGACTTCTTGATTAAAAAAAGACAAGGAAACAAAGCCTTTTTAAGTACATCACTTCTAATCCTGCACATCCTGAGCAAGACAAGTTCTGGATCAAGCAAGCAGCCCCCAGGCAGTGTGGGCATGATGTGGAGTGACAGGTCAGCAGTTGCTGATTCAGCCAGATGACAGCTCCCTCTGCCGCAGAGCCTGGGCTTGTGCTGCCTGCAGCTGCAGGGCATGGCAGGATGCAACTGCAGCTGCAAGATTTGGGGCTCTCCAAGGCCTGTGAAACAGCATCCCCTTAAGCTGTGACACGGGTCCCACTTCAGCTTGCTTTGATAAGATGTGAAACTTTACTTTCTGTGCTCCAAGTGGCCTCTGCAACTGCATCCTGCCTGGAGCCTGCAGCTGAGTGAGGTCTGTGTACATGTGGCTGGAGGATTTTAGATTTATCTCCTGCTGCTTTCACGTAAGGGATCTGTGGACATCTTCATAACATGATGGGGCCTGTTCTGAAGCTTCATTTGCTTGTTTTTTAAAAAGTACATAAAAATATTTGAATTTATCAACACCAAGCTTTGACCCAGCTTCCTGGAGCTCAGTATCTGAGGACTTGGTCTGATTTTTATGTGACTGCTGCCACAGCCAAGATCCTACATGGGTGAGGACAGGCACATCCACTTTTAGTTTCATGTGCTGTCCTGTACAGTGCCACTGGGTCCCATCATGGTGCCAGCCCTGCCAGGCTGTCAGAGGAGGTGCAGCACTTGTGGCACCACAGGCTGGCTTTCTCTGGAGAAAGAGCTGGGCTTTGGGTGTGGATAATTAGTTCTGCTTTTGTTGAGGGAGAGCTCACCCAGGATGGTGTTGGACGTGCTGGTGGATGGGAGAGGGCTGTGGCATTTGCCACTGCTCTGGTCCAGAGTGTCTGTAGCCAGGACCTGCGAGTGCTGTGACAGATTTGGCATGCAGGTGGCTTCACATCATCCCAATTTATTTATTATTTCCAGCCAGTTACCCAGGGTGCCTAGGTTCTGCAGATGCTGGACAAAGAGGAGAGAAAAGGAATTGGAACAGGACAGCAGTTAAGCATCACAGATTTATTGTTTCTAAGGAACAAACCATTTTTCTTTCCATTTGCTTGCTCCCTCCTGCTTCTGTGGGAAACAGAGTAATGAAAGCTTCCCACCTCAATGATATGTTGTGGCAGCAGAATCCCTGCGTGGGGTTTGCTCTGCACAGCGTTACAAACTTCACAAATGAGGCAGCTGCTAACTGCATTTTTACCACAACATTTACTTGTCCCATTTAACCACAGTGGTGGAAAAAGGAACTCATATCCTGGTGCTTTTGGGAGTATAAGAAAGGGTAACATTAGAACCTGACAAAAGTAATTGAAGGAAGCCTGTGTTGAGTCAGAGGTTTTTGTGAATGGGGTTCCCCAGGTATTCTGGTGGCTGTAGGCTGTTGTTAGCTGCATGTCCCACTGTGTGTCACTGCTGGAAATGTTGGTGTAGTTGGATCCTCATTGCTGATTTTCACGTTCCCAGGGAAGCCTGTGCTTGCTCTGGAGGCATGGCTGTGCTGCTGTTCCTTCCCACTGGTGTTGAAGTTACCAGAACAGCCCGGCAGCATCCTCACACTGGTGTGGTTCTGCAGGGCAGCAGGTCCACGTCAGGCCTGATCATTGACCAACTACATGAAGCAAATCTGTCATAAGTCACTCAAAGAGCCTAGATTAGATGTTCAAGCAAGACATGCAAAGAGCAGTAGGAAGGGGGAAATAGCTGCCAAGTGCTAGCCAGTAGCTTCTGGAAAACAGAGCACAAGTTTCCAACTCCCAGCATTCCTCTCCCCTCTATTGTGGCTGTGCTGTGTTGGTAAACAGGTAGATTCCCACTCCTTCATTTGTTTTTGTTGTCCAGCCACACTCAAGGTAGCTGCTTTAAACATGCCAATGCCTCAAGTAACTTGTTTTGCTACTGCTCTTTCATTATCACCTCCTCTGCGTCCTGACTGGAATGACAGATGCAGAGTTGTCCTGAAGATGGAATTTCTCTGCAAAAGCAGCAGCTGTCCAAGCAGGTCTCATGTGCCAGTGAGGATGCAGTGAGGCAGCTTTGGTGTGTTGCAGCTGGTGGTGCTGCTGTTTCCCGTGAGGCAGGGAAGAGGACAGGCTGTACGGGATGTTTTGTACGGGAGCTTGCGGGGGATCTGCTGGGTTAACAGCGAGGACTTGGCTGGTTGGCTTGGCACTGACTGCAAGGGGATTCAGAATGGTCCCACACTCGAGCTCATTCAAACCCCACTTGAAGATGACAACCCAAGCCCACCAGCTGAGCTTCCACAAAGGATACCTGACCCCCTCCCCTCCCCTCCCCTGCAAGCGTGTCTGAGTCCAGTGAGGGAACCATCCGTGGCCATGGGGAAGGGAACGCGCGTCCTACAGCTCTTCGCTCTCCGGCAGGATCCGCACCCAGCCTTGGGCCACCCTGTTGAAGTTGGGCCTGTGGGAAATCACCTCCAGCACACTCAGGTTATCCAGCTCTACAGTGGGCAAAGAGAACAGCTCACCAACCAACGCCCTGTCAAACGGGGCTGGAGTCCTGCAGCACAAGGAGAAGCACACTTAGTCATAAGGAGAGGCTGGCCATATTGTGAAGGTGTTAGAAAAAATAAGTTTGTATTTACTGAGTCCAGCACAGTGTAGCAATAGAGCCCTACCAGCCTAGCAAGGTGATTCTCTGGTACAGAGCTCACCTCAACTCAAGCTTTGGCAAGCCTGAAGAGTGGGGTTTGATGTCTCAAATCCTCAAATTCTGCACATGGAAGGGGTTAGACTCAGAGACCAGTGACAGTGACAAACCCCTGGTCTTGAGAGTGCCTCATCTGCAGCTCCTGTGTCCTGCAGAGGGCTGGGGCTGACGCTGCTCAGGATCACACCAGCACATGCAGCTCTATTGGCCCTGGCTCCATCCCGCATTTTGGGACGGCTCCTCCTGAACAATGACTAACAGGAGGAGCAGTGTGGGGCAAGAGCTGTCATCTCTTTCTGGAGAAATGTGGAAAGGGACAGGGGAAGAGTGTGCCAGCCCCCAAAAAGCCAAGAATGTTGGTTTTGGAGCAGCACATGGGGGCTGAGCTATCAGTGAGGCAAAACTGGGAATGTTTGCTTTGGGAAGCACAGCTAGAACATGAATAACGTGGCACTGTTTTGCAACAGAGGAGAAATAAGGGGGAAAGGCAAATGAGAGAAGTTCTAGGAGCTTTCTTTTGGGAAAAGAGAGTCTTTGTCAAAGCTTGGTTTTCACTCTCTCTTAAGGCAGCACACCTTAGCAAGGTGGCCCAGGTTTTTGCATCACAGTCTGAATATTCAAAATTGGGGATAAATGAGCCTGCTTTAACACAGTTGCTGTGGAGGTGGTGGACTTGCCCTTGTTCTGTGACCCATGAGAGCTGTGCTGGGATTCAGCTAGCCTTAGGCAGGACCACTGGCTTTTCCATAGCCAGCTTGTTCCAAAAAGTTTGTTTTTCTGTGGCTTGGTATTTGAACTGAGAAGTGATTTAAAAGCTTGGAAGATTATGAAAAGCCCAGTTAAAAGCAGATTGGCTTTCTGAATCTTCTTGCCTCACTGAAGAATTAGAGGAGGTGGCAAGAGGCTTGGAGTTAAATTAGCATCCATCTGTATTAAATTACAGTTGAAGACTTTAAATAGAAAGGCAGTGTGTGAGAGGGGAGAAATGGTACAGGGTAGAGTATTATTCAGAAACATGCCCTTGCTTCAGTCCCTGTCCATAAATAAATCCTGAGGCAGAAATATGGCTAAATGTTGAAATAAAAGAGCCAAGTGTCTGCAGCAGCTCCTTGTTCTCCCCCTGCAGCACCTCCTTGGCTCTAACTCCTCAAGGAGAGCCACATGGCAAAGCCCCAGGGCTGAGGGGGAGGAGAGCAGCAAAGGGACAGTGGTGGCCAGGCTCATCTCTGCCCTTTAGGATGGCTTTTCCCACAAGGAGGGGTTGTGGTCCCCCACAGCCCCTTCTGCCAAGTGCTGAAAGCACAGCATGCCTCAAATCCAGCCCTGGGGCGGGTGCAGGGGAGCTGCTGCTGTTGGCACATGGTCTGCTGGGGAGCAGTGCTGTGTCCTGGGGGGGAAACTCCAGTGGGAACTTTCCTACTAGAAGGTGACTTTGGCCAGGCCACCAAAGCCAATGGAATTCCATCCTCATGACAGAGGCTTTCAGGAAGGAGGACAGACTGGACTCTTTTTGCTGATTCCCTGGGATGATGCTCAGCTTTAAAGTTCAGTTCTTATTCTGCCATGGGCTGCTGGTTCTTTGCTACCAGCAGATCTCCATCTCCTGGATCCACACTAAACACCTTTCCAGAAAGGAGATCTGTCTTTGCTCCAGGGTCCCACCCTTGACCCCAGTGTAATTTGGAGGTGTGAGGGGGCACCAGCCATGCTCCATCAGAAGCAGCCTGAGGCACAGAGCTTGCCAGGCTGAGCCACCAGAAACCCCCTGGCCTGGAGGCTTTGGGCTCGAGCAGGTGTTTGGAAGGAATCTGGTGACCTCTTAGCACTCTGTGGGAAGATTAACCTTATACCCCCACTGCTTCCAGCAGCTGCTTGAATACCTTAAGGAAATTAGGAAAGAGACTTGGCACTGTGTCATTCCTTCACCCAGCCCAGAGCTGAGCCCAGCTGAGAACAGAAGTGATTCCTACTCCAGGGCCATGTTTGTCAGAATTGGTCCTCCCAGATTTCATCCCTGAGGTTACCCAGTGAGATCAAGCTGCTTAAGGCTGTGTGAGCCCAGTAGTGGAGCTGAGAGGAGATCTGGGGGAGAGCTGCTGGAGGCAGAACCTTTGCAGGGAGCCACAGAGGAGCTCCTGAGTAGGAAAAGAGCATCCTGAGCCCTTGCTGTGCCCCTCTGGGGTATAAAGGGGGCATGAATGGTTCCTTTTCCCTGGCAGGAGGGTGGGTCCTCCTCGAGGCTGAAGGGCTTGGCCAAGGGCTGGCGTGGCTGGTGGGGTCTGCCCCTGTTACCTGTTGAAGCTCCTGAAGTCCCACGTAGGGGGTCTCATGGGCGGCGGGTTCTTGCCATACACGGCATTGTCCCTGTCACCAAAGAGCTCCTGCCACGGGGACCGGTAGCCCTTGGGGATGGCAGTGACATTGAACTTCTCATGGGGGATTTCTTTGAGGGGGCTGGAGTACCCTGTGCAGGGGAGAGAGGCAGTGTGGGCTGCTGGGGCCAGAGCCAGGCTGAGGCAGGAGACAGGGAACAGCCCGGCCTCTGCATGGCCACGGCCTGTTACTGGGGCAGAAATGAGTATCTATAACATAACTATATACATGCACACACATCTGTGCACATAAAATCTCTGGGGGGGGTTGAGCAGACCCCTGAGCAAGCAGCAGCTCACTGCCTCCAGCCCTGTGTTGTTGAGATCACAGCAGAGTTGGGTTCAGGTGCAGGAAGCATTGACTTACCTGGGGCCAGGGCACTGGGGTTCAGCACTTTGCTCATGTGCAAGACCTTCTCTGACTTTTTGGGTACTTCTGGGGGGCCACCTTGGGGTGATGCTGCTACGTGGAGCTCAGAGTGATAATTCTGGCCCTCGGCATTCTCGCCTGCCTGTGGAGGGGAGAGTTAACAGGCACAGGGGGAGCTCCCCCTGCCCCATTTGGGACTCAGGGGGTGGTTGAAAGCACTTCAGAGCTTCCTCCATCTACTCACCATCTGTTCATTCACTGTTCCTTCTGGATCACCTTTCCCAGTGTGGTGGGAACCACCTGCCCCTTGCCCTGGGAGCTGCAGGAGACAGTGAGTGGGTGCAGAGGGGGACCAGCACCATCTCCCTCCTTTTTGGTGGATATTGAACCCCATGTTTGCCCATCTCCGTGCCCAGCCCACCAGGACATCTCTCCTCTCCCTTCACCTCTGCACAGCAGTCAGCCAACCATGGCTGCCCTGCAGAGAGACCACTGACCCCGCCAGGAATCAGGAATTCCTTCCCTGGAAAGGCTGCCAGAGCCAGGGAAGGGCTGGCCTCAGACCCACCTGCCTGGAGGCACTGGGATGCTCAAGGACAAAGCGCTGCACCCGCTTCTGGCGCTGCTGGAAGAGCCGGGAGCCGCGGTTGTTCGGCAGGGAGAGCTCCTCGATCATCAGGTCGTGTGTTGTGCTCATCTTCTTCCCCAGGTCCAGCTGGGGCTCTGGGGAGGCTGGGAGAGCACAGCTACAGCTGAGGATGCTGCAGTGTTGGGAACCCCCAAGGCAGCACAG
>VYZP01064731.1:0-11774 GCA_013400635.1 Hypocryptadius cinnamomeus | reverse complement strand
TCTGAGCCGGGGTGCCTGGCACACAGCTCCCTGCCTGCTCTGAGCCGGGGTGCCCGGCACACAGCTCCCTGCCTGCTCTGAGCCGGGGTGCCTGGCACACAGCTCCCTGCCAGCTCTGAGCCGGGGTGCCTGGCACACAACTCCCTGCCTGCTCTGAGCTCAGCGCTGACCATCCACACAATGAGCCAGAGACCTGCACCCCATCCTTCCCTCTGCCCCGCTCCAGGGAGACTGTACCCTGACCCCCACAGTGGTGCTGTCCCCTTTTCCAAGGACATCCCCAAGCCCCGTGCACCCACCCACCTGCTGACCCCCATGTNGCTGACCATCCACACAATGAGCCAGAGACCTGCACCCCATCCTTCCCTCTGCCCCGCTCCAGGGAGACTGTACCCTGACCCCCACAGTGGTGCTGTCCCCTTTTCCAAGGACATCCCCAAGCCCCGTGCACCCACCCACCTGCTGACCCCCATGTGGGACCTCACCTTCCCTTCCTGGCCTGGGGATACCCCAGATGCTTCTGGGGCACTGAAGATGCTTCTCCTGCTGTGCTGGGGATGAAGCTGAAGCCCAGCTGCAGCCACCAGCACTCGGTGGCCTCTGCTGGCCCTTCACGGCACCCCTGGGCTCCTGCTGCTCGCCCCAACCCGTGCTGGGCTCCAGCCCAGATGCCAAGGTCCAGCCACGGGACAGAAGTTATTTCTGGCTGAGAAAGGGGGCGGAGCAGGGCTGTGACCCTTGGGGACTGGGATGCCATCACCCCAGAGTGGAACAGGTCTGACTCACAGGGATGAGGATGCCATAATCCTGGCATGGAGCAGGGCTCTGACCCTTGGGGACCAGGACGCCACCAGCCCAGCATGAAGCAGGGCTGATCCACATGGGTGCAGACCCTGTCACCTGGCATGGAGCAGGGCTGACCCTGGGGACATGTAGCAGCAGCAGGAGGTGGCCATGTGCCACGTGTGCCCAGGCCACCTCGGGGACAGATCAGAGCCAGCCTGGGTGGAATAACAGCGGTTTATTTCGGAACTGGGTATACAGCGTGTGGTGAAGGCAGGTCATGGTGGCTGCCGCAGCGAGGGTGGGAGATGTGTCCTGGGAATGGGGGCTGTGCTCCAGGAGGGGCAGCTGCAGTGTGGAGGTGCTCCAGGGATCAGGGATGGGCTGGCTTCAACAGCGTGTCCTGGGGAAAGGGAAGGGGCGACGGGCTCTGTGAACAGGAATATGCTGGAGCCCTGGCAGCCCAAACACAGCCTCTTTTCCAGGGCTGGCCCCAAGGTGTGGGAACACTGACATTCTCAGAATCACCTTCTGTGCCAACACCTCCTTCAAACCCTCTGCAACTTCTACCATTTCCTTCAGCTCCTACAGTTCCCCACCTGCCCTGGCTGTCGCAGAACCCTTTGGTTCCTGTGTGTGCCTCCATCCCACCAGAGTGGGGATGGGGATGTGGTGGGCTTGGGGATGGGGACAGTGACAGGTACAAGATGGGGCTGTCCCTCTTGGTCTGGGCAGGGTGGGAGGGCACCTGTAAACAGTCCCCTTAACATGTCAATAAATAACTTTGGCTCTTTTCCGTCTCTAGGGAAAGAAGGATTTGGGAGAATTTCTTTGAGAAGGAGTCAAAAGTTTAAAAATAAAAAAAAGGCAGTGAAGAACTGGGGGGCTAGAACTAAAAATTAAATTTTCCTCTCCAAAATCTGGTTTTAATTGACACCAGCCAAATCTAGAGGCTGGGAAAGCGTGGTCATGGCATCCAATCGATGCAGCCCACCCGCAGCAGATGTGGCACCCCAGGGCAGCAGAGCTGCAGTGACACCCCGAGATAACACCTGGGAGCTGGGGACAAGGGCTCACGGGGCACCACCAAGCCCATCCCATCCTGGCTGTGCAGGATGGGGCTGGATGGCAGGCAGGGACTGCCGAGGCAGGGGCCGGCTCCCCCACTCTGCCTGCTCCTGCCTGCTGACCACGCAGTCCTGCCCCGAAAGGTTAGCGTGGTAAAAATAGAGCGGGGCCATGGGATGGCGGGCGGGCGGGAGGCACCTGACCCCTCTGGCACACAGAGGGGTCGTGGCAGCTCCGAAGGGACACTGCTTTTTGGGGACCTCAGCCGCGGGGGTTGGTGTGTTCCCGGTGGGGAGTGAGCGGGTGGCATCACCCGGGCTGACGGGTGCAGGGAGAGGGTTTTTTGACGGGGCCTGGCTTGTCTAGGAGGTGCAGGGAGCCCCCGAGGGCAGAGCCCCCGTCTTCAGCCGCAGGCTGCTGGTCCAGCCCCGGGGGCAGAGGTTGAAGCTGTGGATTCCCGGGCTCTTGGTCCCCGAGTCTTCGGAGTCGAGGGAGACGTCCGAGTCCGTCGGGGACCGGGAGGTGCAGCGCTTGGCTGGGGACCGCCCGCCCACCACGGGGGATGGCAGGGGGCTCTTGGGGACGGGGGACAGCCTGGGCACGGGGCAGGAAGGGGCGCTGGATGGCAGCAGGAGCCGGCGACCCTCTGCCCAGGCGGCTCGGGGCATCCCGGGGGAGGCACAGAACTGGGGGCTGCCTGCCCGGGGCGATCGCAGGGGGCTTTTGTGGGTGGGCGAGGGGCTGCCCAGGCTCCCCAGCGCGCTGCTGGCAGCCTGCACTGCCGGCGCTCTTGGCCCCAGCCGGGGCGACTGGGGCAGGCTGGGGGGGCCGGCAGAGATGGGGGTGAAGGGCCGGGAGCTCTCCAGCCCCACGGCTTTGGGAGAGGAGCTCTTCCTGCGGGCAGCGTTGATGATGTTCCTGGCGAGCCGCGCTTGCATCTGCCGGCTGGCCCGGGGGTCCGCGTCCTGCCGCAGCGGGGACAGGGACCTCTCGCTCCAGGGAGGGGACGTGGGGGGTCCCTCATCCAGCTCGGGCACCGAGGCCGGGCTGGCCCAGCCGTCCAGGCTGCCCGGGCGCCGAGCCAGCCGGGGCGTCCAGGTGGGCGATGCAGGGAGGGACGAGCGCCTGTCCTGGAGAGGGACAGAGAGCGGGTTAGTGACCCCCACCTCGGGGGGACGCAGGGACAGAGCAGGGGTACAGCTGCAGGAGGGTGCCGAGGTAAGATTCATGCCGGCACAGCCCCACAGGAGCTGGGGGTGTCTCCTCGTGCATTGTACCCCTGCAAGGGGTCCCCAAAATGGATTTGAACCTGCACCCCCTCGCCCACCAAGGAGATGGGGGCAGGCTGAGCCTGAAGTTCATCCTTGCCCAGGATATGTCCCAGGACCTCTCATTACCTGCAGCTTCCTAAAGTTTCCCTCTGGGGGATGCTCGGAGCCCCCCTTGCACTGCCCCAGCATCCATCACCCAGGAAAGAGAAGAGCCAGGTGTGACAGCGCAGAGAGTGTATTCAGAAAGAGGGGGAAAAGAAAAATGCAGGAGAAGTAAAGCACAGTCAAAAGGCAACTTGGCACCATGGGGAAAGTGGCAAGAGGGCATGGGCAGAGGCACAGCTGGATGAATTTGGGCTGAGCATCACCCAGCAGCCCTGCCCTCGGCACGCTCCTCATCACAGCGCGTCCCTTGCTTCCAGCCGTGCCACACAGCACTGCCCACCCCAGCTCCAGCACTGAGCCCAGGAAGGACAGGGACCCTGCAGGGACCCTGGGCCCAGCAGCACTGGACTCTGCCATTCCCCGAGGGATGCAGTTCTTCCTCCACAGTGAGGAAGCAAAGGAGGACAGATCCTGAAGGAGCAACAGAAGAGCCAGGAGCAGGCACAGTGAGGCAGAAAGGCAGTGTGTCCCCTCCAGGTTTGCTTTGGTAGGAAGCTGAGAAGAGCCCAGGACAGAGGGGATGTGGAGGAGCAGGCAGAGCTCTGAGAGCTGGAAAGCCAAAGGCGAGGAAAGGAGGGAGCCAGAGATGCAATGCTCCATAACAGTTTCCAGGTGAGAGAAGAGCAAGAGCAGCCCTGTGGGACAGGCAGGATCCTGCTGACTCTTTGGGAATCCTGCAGCCTCTGTGGCCAGTTCCTGCTGCCTCCCGGGACTCCTCAGCTCCTCTTGCACCGGGGGCTCAGCAGTGCCTGTCACCCACTGTCCCAGCGCTGCAGCCTCACATCACAACCACTTGTTTTTTTTATTTTCTTCCCCCCCCCCCCCCCCCCCCCAACTTTTTTTGTGGTTGGTTTGGCTTTTGGCTCTCCCACGAGCAGTTAGCTAGGGAGGACTCAGCCTAGCACCGCTGCGTTTTTCTCTCTGCCACCACTACTTGTAGTAAAAGGAAGGTTTCCACACCTGCGGCTCGATGCCGGCATTCCTGGTGGAGTAGGAGGGCCGGGGTGCCTGGAATGCTGCCTTTGCCCGGGGCGGCAGCAGGCGGCACGGCGAGGCCAGCAGCGCCTCGGCCGGGGCTCCAGGGCTGGCACGGCTGTCGGGAGCCAGGGGCAGAGCCCCGGCAGCACCGGGGAAGGGGCTGGCAGTGGTCTGGCCGGCGCTGGGCACCACGGGGGGATGCCAAACCGGGGAAGGAGGCAACGGAGAGGTCGGGCAGGAGGCTTGCTGGGGATAGGGGTAGGAGTCGGGAAGAGAGGGTCTGGGTGGAGGCACCTCCTGGGGCATGGACCTTGCTGGCCCCTTGGATGGGGACAGGATGAAGAGAGAAGACTGGAGCTGGTAAGGCTGGTGCCTGGAGATCTCCAGCTCCTTCTGGGACACCTCGTTCTCCATGAGGTTGCTGCCATACAGCGATGCAGGAGGGGTTTTGGAGGGCCTGCAGGGACTCTTGGAGGGGCGTCTGGAGACCATGGGTGACAGGTAAGCATTGTTGTCATACTTCCAGGAGGGAGGCAGGGACATGGTGGGTGATGGTGACCGCAGCAGCTCAGGCTGGGAGGGGGCCTCAATGATGAACTTCTCCATCCTGGATTGTCGGCGGGCAAAGAGCTCAGCCCCCTTCCCTCTCGCTTCAGTGAGGATGTGGCTGGGCTGTGGCTTCTTCTTGGGCTGGATGGTGGGAGACTTGAGGCAGGAGGACCATGCTGGAGCATCCTCAGCTGGTGGGAGGTGCTGCACACCCCTGGCTGTGCTGTTGGGAACAAAGTTCGAAGCTTCAGCCCCGAGGGCAAAGGGTTCATCCTCGGCGCTGGGCTCCCCCTGCTCCTTCTGCTTCTTCCTGCTGTCCGCACTCTGAACCAGGTCCAGCAGGTCGGGGTTGGGGCTCAACTTTGGCTTCTCCAAGAAGGTGAACATGGACTTTCTGCTGGCTCTCCGCGCAGCCGACTCCTCCAGGATCCCTGTTTTGGGCAAGGGGTTTGGTCCGCTCACCCCGCAGCCCAGGAGGGGATCTGGCAGCATCTTCTGCTCCTGGGGGGGGTACAGGGCCGAGTAGGCAGGGGGGGAGCGGACACGGGTGAGGGGTGGGGGGCTGCTGAGGGTCTCTGCATAGGTTGGTGGTGGGGGCAGCTCAGGGGCAGGGGGTTCCTCAGACGGCTGGGCACTGGCGGGGGATGCCTGGGTGCCAAAGGGTCTGGCTGTCCGGTTCTTCACAGGCTTGGGCTTGGCCAGGGTGAGATGGACCTCGTAGTACTGCCGGGCCTGTGTCCCGTTCTGCTGCTGCCTGCCTGGGGGTGCCATCCCTGTGGCTGTCCCCGCTGGTGCGCTGGGCACCTCTCCAGGCACCTCACCAGGCACCTCGCCAGGCACCTCACCGGGCACCTCACCGGGCACTTTGACGTTCTTCCCCTCCTCGGGGCTCTGTGGCAGGACAAGAGCCGCCGTGTTCGGCCCTGCAGGGGCTCCTGCACTTCCGAGCCCCTCCACCCCTCTCTCCACCCCGCTGGCTGCCTGCTCCTGCACACCGTTGGTGGAGGCCGATGCCATGTTCTCCTTCAGGTAAACGCTGAGTGGGACCTGCTGGGCTTCAGCAGGAAGCTCCTGGCGCGGGGAGGCGTTTGCCAGCATCCCTTCTCCAGGAGTGCCAGGCTGGCCAGGCTCCGGCTTCATCCCCTGCCCCCGGCTGTGCTCCATGGCGCCTTGGCGAGGCTGGGGCGCGGGGCTCAGCGGCAGCCCCCCGCCATGCCCGGCCCCCGTGAGCCCCTCAACGCGCTGCCTGCGCCGGTGGAACAGCAGGACGCCCTTGGAGCTGGGGCCGGGCGCCGTGGTGAGCTGAGCCGCGATCCTCTGGCTCCGCGCCTTCGCCTCCTTCAGCTCCTTCTCCGAGAGGCTGGCGCTGCGGGAGAGACCTGGGCAGAGAGGAGAGGGGGATTAGGGCTCTCAGAGGGAATGTGGGGTGTCAGTCCTCCCCGCCCAGGACTGGCAGCCCTTCCTCCAGGTATCCCCCGGCATCCCGACTCTTTCCCTGGCAGGTAGGAGAAGGCGGGAGAGATGCACCGGGGCTGGGGTACACGGCCCGGGGGCAACGGGGACCCAGCACAGCCATCACGAAGATGCCGAGACAGATGGGAAAGCCCAGGGGACACCTAGTGACACTCAGGGCATTTCCACCACCCCACCCCGTATTTCGGCTGGGTTCTGCGCACCCACCGCGCTGACCGTATGGGAAAGGAATTTCTCGGAGCGGGTCTCCGGTTGCAGCTCACACGGCTTCGGCCCCCGGCTGAAGAGACAGTGGCGGGGAAGAGGCCAGCGTGTGTCCCCAGTCCCTCGCCCCGAATGCCGGCATGCTCAGCCCCGAGCGGGCAGGACATAAACCCGGGGACAGCGGGGAGATGCCAGCCCACCCCGACCCCACAGCGAGGCCGGTGAGCAGCCCTGATGGGGGAGTCATGTGTGGAGCAACACGAGATGGCAGCAGCCGACAGAAGCTGTGCAGATCCTGCCCAGCTGGACACAGACACGGGCACAGCGAGGAGCCACCCCTACGCCTGGGGACTCGACACAAGAGCTAAAAGCAATGCGCTGAAAGCCTGGCCCGAGCCCCGCGGCGAGCAGCCCAGTGCCGCTGGGCTTCTCCTGTGCCGGACAAAGGTCAGGGCACCAGCCCTTCCCTAAGACCGAAAGGATGTGGAGCTGCCGGGAATGCATTTTCTCAGGGTGAGCCATTTCCTATGAGCTTGCCTCCCCGAAAGCACCCGTGGGAAGGGCAGTGTCCCCCACCCTGCCGAGGCCACTGCTAGGCACAGACACCAGCGCCGAGCATCATCATCACCCCCGCACCCAGCAAGAGTGAAGCCCCTCTCCAAAGGCGCTGCCAGGAGGCTCTGATGGGTGTCTCTGCTCTGCCTCTGGCCCCAGCAGGGAGGTGGGTGGCCAAGGCTGCCCGCTCCCAGCCCTACTCTTCTTTCCTTCCCATCCCATCCCATCCCATCCCTTCCCGTCTTCCCTTCCTTCATGTGTTCCTCATTTTCTTGCCTTCTGTGCTGCTTGGGAGTCTTCCAGGATATTTTCAGCAGTGGCTCAGCCTACCAGCGAGGGAAAGGGATGGATGACTAAGCCAAATCCTTCCAGCAAGCCCACGGTTAGCAGAAGGGCTGCTGGAAGCTGGGCAACTCCTGTTCCTCACCCTTCATCCCCCCTGCCTCCCTCAGCACCCAGCAATTACTCGCACACACCTCAGGTGTGCAGGATGCCCTGGATGAAGTCTTCAGGCTGCCCGGCAGGAGGGTTTTATCTGGGCAGGGGGCAGAGGAGGCAGAGATGCCAGTGGAAACTCTCCTGGAGACGAGGAGCCCGTCGGCAGCGGCGGCGCCGGCGGCGAGAGTCCCCCCGCTTCGCGCCCAGCATTGTTTTACGCCCCATTTCTATTTGCTTTGGCGGCGGCACAGAGCGGGGCCGCTGCTTCCTCCGGCCGGGCTGGCTGGAGGGCGGCCAGCACCGCGGCTCCCGCTCCGCGGGGTCACCCTCGCCGCCTTTATCTCCGAAACGCAGCAGAAACACGGCCAAGGAGCCGCTGAGAAACAAGCCACAGGCTCCAGATGTCTGCGGGTTCCGTGCTCCGAGCGGAGCATCCCCGCTCCTCGGAGGCCGGGGCTGCCTAAGAAGCCGAGCTCTCGGCGGAGCCATTTCGCAGCCTCTTGCTCTTGCTACTGCCTTTTAACAGCAAACGAGGGGCCCTGGGGGATCTCCTCCGTGCTGGAGGGATGACTCAGCTCTTGGCCAGCCCGTTCCTGCTTGGACTAGCCGCCAGATACGCTCCCACGTAGCCGGGACCAATACCGGGATTTGCCCACCGGGATTTTGCCCCTCGGTGTCTCCATCCCTTGTTGCTGCCACAGCCATGGCATTGCTCCGGGCCAGGGTGTGCTGCAGGGTGGACTCTGCCACCTAAAATCCTCCACCTGGAATCCATTTCCATCCACATCCATCCCCTCCATTCTTCCAGCATCCCCTCTGCCCCTGCCCACCCAGCACCCACCATTCCTGGGCTGGTCCACCTGGGCCCACTGGAAAATAATCCCTCAGGATACTACTTGGGATGCTGAGGGTAAGAATTGCTCTTCACATCCGATTTTTATGACACAGATGAAGAGCACTGAAGCCTCTGGCAGTCCAGAGGAAATTGCTGCAGCCTGAGCCATGGGATGGGGTTATTCACCCAGTGCAAGAGCCTTTATCCATGTGCCATGGTGTCTGGAGGGATTCTGTCACTGGGGGCAGTTTCTACACCACACACTCCCCTCCCAGCCAAGGGAATATTCCTTCATCCTTCCCTGCCATCTCCTGCCAGCCCCGGGTGGGCTCTGGTTGGTCCTTTTCCCCAGCCCCAGGCAGGCAGGAGGGAGCTGAATGCACTGAGAATGTCCAGGTGCTGGGCAGGAGAAGGAAAAGGGGTGTGGGGCTGAAGGCAGCCAAAGCCATGCAGGAAGGAGGCAAAAGCAAAATTACTACATGTGTCCAAGGGCCCTGGGAACTGCCTTCCACCCATTACCCTGAGCCCAGTCCAAATTCCTACAGGTGATGGCTCCTTCCTTCCTTCCTTCCTTCCTTCNCTTCCCTCCCTTCCCTCCCTCCCCATATACTGGCTTCCCTTGACACTGTCCCTCAGGAAGGAAACCTCTCCCCTCTCCAAATGTCCCATCTTTTTCCAAGCCAACGAGCCCCACCAGCCCTTTGGGTATCTCTGTGGTCCAGGGAAGCTGCAGAAGGAGGTGCTCCCCGTGCAGCCCCATGGAACTGCCGGAGTCCTGGCACACACGAGCAGCTCCAGGTGCTGTTCTGGTTTGACACACTCCAGTTCTGCCCACAGAAGCCTATAGATCTCTATCTATATATTTATATAGGCGCCTCCTCTGTAGGTTTTCCGTTGCTCCAGGGGTGTCTTCCTGAACACCCCCCAAGTGCAGGGCTTAACAGCTTCTTGCTGAGCTGCCAGTCATCCTTCCCACGGCATGTGCAGTGCTCTCTCCTCCAGAGAGAGGATGACGAAGGTGATGAAAGGCATTTTTGTTACTCGCACTTCCTGGACAGATGGGGGAAAAAATTCCTTCCATCTCAGCTTTCCATGCAAAGGATGGATCCCCCTGAAGGGTGCTAAAGCAGGATGTCTGAAGTCCAGCCAGGAAAGGCTGGAATCACCATCTGACCCCAAATGAAGGTGAAGGATGTATCAGACATGGCTTGTGACCCATCCTGCCCTAAGATGGACTCTGAGAGCTGAAATGGGATGAAGATTAGGCCTTAAATAGCAGTTTCACTGAACTGACAAATTCAGTGAAAGCTGATGGTCTTGACATGGCTGGGATGTCACAGGAAGGAAAAACAGTGACTTGGAAGCCGTGCCTAGTGAAAAGTTCTTGTATAGAAGACAAGAGGTACCCAAGCCTTAATGGGACCTGCAGGGTGCCACAGGTCATGTGAAATCTCAGAGTCAGAGCTGGCAGGTGACTCCAAAGTCTCCAGTTTGGGCTCTGTCCCTGGCCTGCTCCAAGTCTGGATGCTCAGCCATCCCAGTGCTGCAGCCCAGCTTGGCCATGCTCAGGGTGTCCTACCTGACACAGCACCCACCATCCATAACCAGCAGGCACTTTTCCCCATTTCCAAACATTTCTTGGACTTCTGTGGTCAACCAAAACGGTGCCTCTTGCTGGTAAAATCCCACAGGCAAAAGCAAGAGCAAAACCAAGAGAAACCCCATTTCCAGAGGGACACGCTCTGTGCCACCTGACACAAACCCCAGTGCACATCCACAGCCAGGCAACGCTGGGGAGAGGAGATCCAGTGTTTTCACCCAAACATTGAGGACTTTGGCCACTGAGGAAATGTAAGCAGGTTTTTTGGCAGAGCAGCAAGCTGGCCCCTTGCCCCAGCTACAGCTGTGCAGGATTTTTTGCAAGGCGTACCAACTCGCACACATTTGAGTCTGTGCACACATTCCCCTCCAGCTCCCAGTTATCCCAAATAATCTGCAGCTAGGAAAACACGGAGGGTAGCACAGACAGGCAGCTGAGCTAGCTAGAAATGGATATGATTCAAACATATGGATAGAAAGATGACAATTTTCTGCCTCATTCCCAGTTTCCAGCCCTCCTATGCCCCAGATACAAAACCTCCATGAAGTTCCTATCTGTGCTGGCCCTGCAGCCCCAAAAAGATCCAGCTCAAGTGGTGGGTGCTGTGGTGGGATCAACCTCGCCTGCCTGGCAGAGGCTCTGTGCTGGGCCTCTCCACAGGGGCGCCTTTGCCAGTGACAAAATGTGGCACAGCGAGAAAATTCGTTGCGCTTGCAAGTTTTCCCTGTGCTCTGCTCGCAGGGGCTTTGCTGGATTTGGAGCTGTTTGCCTCCCCAGCCGTGCCTGGCACTCAGCACCCAAATCCTGCTGAAATGGCCCCACAGTTTCCAAGGAGCAAGTCCTGGGGCACCCAATTCCCACACAGGGGGAGAACGGGGTGGTGGGGGATAAGTTCGAGTGGGGGCCGTCTGCCCCTGCCCACCCTCAGTTCCTGGGGGATGCAGTGAGCAGCCCCAGCCCCACGTGTCCACACTGGGCAAGAAGAAGCTGTTGCCACCACACAGGTGGAGGCAGCACCTTCCCCAGCTGGCTAAAATCAAGCTTTTATCTCGGAAAAGGCGGCTGGAGCCGGGCAGACCTCCCCCAGACAGCTCTGCCATCCATCCACCCCGAGGGCAGCAGAACCAGCGCCGGGTACTACGGGGACTCCATCCATCCTGCCTGGAAAGTGCGTCCCAGCCCCACTGTGCCCAAAGCTGCTGGAACTCGCTGCCACCCATCCCGGGCTGCAAGGTCCCGGGGGCAGCCCCGCCGGGCTGGTGCCCCGAGCCAGCGGCGCTGGCCCGGCCAGAGAAGGTCAAATGGCTCCGAGTGGGGTGGGCAGAGCGGGGAGGGCAGCGGAACGAAACGAGGCCTTTGCCTGTCCCTTGCACAATCCGTAAAGGATCCATCCTGCTGGCTGCCAAGCCGAGGGCCGGATCTCGTGTCCCCAGCATGGGTGGCATGGCCAGGGGAGGTCACGTCCCTGACGCAGGGGACAGGAGACATCGCCTGGGAAGATGTTTTGCGGAGCTGGGAGGTGCGACCCTGCGAGCCCCGAGGAGGACCCCCACGTCCCCGCTGTGCGTCCTCGCTGTGCCTCCCACGCCCCACATCGGACACCCGGGTGCCGGCAGAGGGAAGCGACACCTGCCCCGCTCATTCCTGGGGACAAACCCCGCTCAGCCCCGGCTGTGTGCGCCCCATCGCCCACCCTTCGCCCACCATCGCACCCACGGGACTTCTGGGCATGCACTCCCGTTCCCCCCCGTGCACCCCGGACCCCTAAGCACCCCCTGCGCGCTGCCATCCCCCGGCACCCCGGACGCCCCCAGATCCCGACAGCCCCGCTGCACTCCCCTCTGCGCGCCCACAC
>VYZP01064720.1:3132-29840 GCA_013400635.1 Hypocryptadius cinnamomeus | reverse complement strand
TTCTCTGGGCAGTGCAGGGCCTCATCACCCTCTTAGGGAAGAATTTCTTCCCAATGTCCAGTCTAAACCTGCACCCTTTCACATTAAAGCCATTCCCCTTTCTCCTGTCACTCCATGCTCTTGTCACGAGTCCCTTCCCAGCTCTCTGGGAGCTCCTTGAGGCACTGGAAGGGGCTCTAAGGCCTCCCTGGAAACTTCTCCAGGCTGAATAATCCCAACTCTCTCAGCATGAGAGAGCCTAATGTCAGCATTAAACACTCATCGAGTATTTAATGGTAACAATTAGCAGAAATGTCTCTAAATGAACAGCTAATTTGCTAGATCAGCTGATGACTTTATAATAAAGTCAGTGTAGCACAAGCAGCCTATGAATTGAAAAGGTCCAGTCCTGCCATGGGCTCGCTCCCAGTCTGCAGGCAGAGCCCAGGAGCTCAGCATGGGCACTCCAGGGGATGTTTCAGGGAGGGATCACAGGGCAGAACCACATCCCACATCCCGCTGGCAGCTGTGCCCCTGAGCCAGGAGCAAGCCTGGCAGCCCCAGCTTGGTCCTGCACCAGCTCTGCCCTCCTCAGGAGGCCCAGAACTGTTTATAACAGCACTGCCCACCCCACTGTGCCCCTGCCCACCCCTCTGTGCCCCTGCCCACCCCTCTGTGCCCCTGCCTCTGAAAGGTGCAGCTCTGGGGTGCCCTTGGCATTTCAGGTGAGGACAGATCTTATCCCCTCCCAGATGAGCCAGAGCTCATCCTGCCCCAGAGCTGACTGCAGCCACAGCCTGCATGGTTACTGTGGGGTGACCTAGAGGGGCTTTGGGATCCTTCCAGCCCTTCCAACCCCGTGGCAGCAGGCAGAGGAGCAGCAGGACAGGATTCCTGTGGGCCAGGAATGCCCTGCCTCTCTTCAGGGTGCTCCCCAGAAAAAAGGGAAGCAGCTGATGTGCTTGGCTGGTTTGGCTGCAGAGACAGCTGTACAAAGAGCTTCCCACTCCCCACTTGGATGTCCCATCACCAGGAGAGCAGCACAGCCCAAAGAGCAATCAGAAGAGGACAGCAGTTTCCAGCCTTTCCTGGAAAGGTCTGGATCCAGCAGCTCCATCCCTGTGCTGTGCAGTTTCACCCTCTGATATGTGCACAGAAAAAGTCAAGCCAGAAGACCCCTGAACTTCATCCTTTTGAGATATTTTCCACCCTGAGAAATGCAGTGGAAACATCAGCAGTGACAGTAGGGCTGCAGTTTTCCCCTCCCAGTGGCCACAGCAGTAGCCAGACCACTGAGAAGTTTCAAAGAAATTAACTTCCCTGAAGCAGACAACACAAACCACACCGAGCCGAGAGCAGCATGTTGGCAAAGGAAACAAATGCTGCAGGCTACTGAGGAGCCACCCTCACTGAAAGCAACAGCAGAGCTGCAGGAGGGCAGGAGCAGGGGCAGAGGTGATGATGGACCAGCTGCAGCCTTTGCGTCCTGCCTGTGGCAGTGGCAGTGACAGCCCCAGGGTTAGAACCCCGTGGAGCTGACACCAGGATGAACAAATAGGGTTTGGGGTCTTTTTTGCACCACTTTGTTTCTTTGCCCTTCAGACCACTCTGTGAGAAGTGCTTCTGGGGCCAGAGGTCACTCAGATGGAGTCCCTGGGGACAGACAGCAGCGCTTCTGCTCAGCCACCAGTGCCTGGCTCCTCTCCAGCTCTAACCTGTGGTTTGAGATCAGCCCCTTCCTGATGGGCGTGGGCTGCCTGCTCTGTGCTGCCCACACCACACCTTCCCAGGCCCCACATCCTGATGTTTCAATGCTGGAGCTCCAAAGCCTCATGGAAAGGGCCTGTGCAGTGCCAAGCAGGCAGCAAAGAGGGATGAGGCTCCCAGAGTTCTGCCACGCTGCTGGAGAAGGAATGAGGCACTGAGCCCTGATCACAGAGGCCTTGCAGTGCTTTGGCCATGGCCCAGCCTGCTGCACCAAATGAGGAGAGGACAGCACCACTCACTAGAAAAATATATATTTACCATATGTGTTTTTCTCAGGAGAGAACATCTCATGGCAAGGGGCCGAGCCAAAGTCATGCAATTGACGGGTGCCAGCGTGTCACCAGCTGCCTCAGGAAAGGGTGGCAGACCAGGCCCCCATGGAGAGCCCTCACGTGCTGAGGGCAGGAGGGGGGCTCGAGATGCTGCTTTCACCTCAAGCCCCACTGCCCTGCACTGCTGTGTTGCTTAGACAGCCCATGGCCACCCCACCATCCCCACCACCATGGTGTGGTCATGCTGCCACTTCTGGGACACCTCTCAGGGCACTGCTGTTCCTGGCATCTTCCTTGCAAGGCACTTGGGATGAGTTAAATAAAGAGGTTGGGGAGCATTTCCTGGGATGGGAACAGTCCATAGCTTAACAGAAAATGAACACAGCACCTCTCCCAGCCCAGCTAGCAGGAGGTGCCTGTAGCACAGCAGTCCCGGTGCTGGGCAGTGCCAGCCATGGCTGGGGGGAGCAGCTATTCACACTGCTCATCCCCACCCCACTGTGGTGTCGTGGCATGACCCAGACACCTCCTTAATACCCCCCAGCTGTCCCCAGCAGGGCTGTGACACCACGGGGAGCAGCAGGTCCCACCATCTTCTCAGGCAGCAAGTAGTGAGCTCCAGCAGGGTCTTCAGCACGCCGCTTTCTGAGTTTGTTGGGGTTTTTGTAAGGAGAACATGTGCAATTCTGTTCAGGCTGATGCAGCAAAGCCCTCGTGCTTTCAAGCCTTTCCCAGTTGCTTGGATCCCCTCATGCTGAAGCCCAAACATGCTTTCTGGGTGGGTTTTGTGGTGCCCAGGCAGCACTCAGCCCTCACACATTGGTGTGGGTATGTGTGTGAAGGGGCTGCCAGCCACACTCCATTTCAAAGCTTAAACAAACCAAAGAAAGTCTTGGATTCCTCAAAGTTTACCAGGGCGATTTTGGAGACGTTGACGTGCAAGCTGTCCATCTTCCTGAGCCTGAAGAGAGCCCCCAGGTAGCTGCTGCGGGCCCACATCCTCTGGCCCGTGCAGAAGTTGGTGGCCTTGTCCTCCATGAGCACGAGGCTGCCCGGGGAGGCCGGGTTCCTCTTGTACACCACGTGGGACAGGAGCTGGCTGTCACAGGCGCTGCTGCGGAACAGCACCTTGGAGTACACGAAGTACAGCCCCGGCTCACTGACCAGCAGCCCCCGGTTGTGGTACTGGATGCCACTGGTGTAGGCATGGCCAGAGATGGGCTCCCACTCCAGAGGCAGGTCCTGCTGGGCTGGGTTGCCTGGAAGGCCAAACAAGACCAAAGTAAAGGAAGTGCGTTTGGTTGGGTGGTTTTTGCTCAGGTCACGCCCCACATCCCAAGGCAGCCGTTCTCCAAGCCTTGTCTGCAGCGTGGAAAGTTCTCCTGGGCCTCACCCCTCACCAACGGCAGCCCCAGTGCCACTCCTGCCCTGCACACCCCAAAAACCAAGCCAAAGGCAGGCCTCACTGAGGAGCATAAGTGAGGGGGAGGGTTTTGTCTGCGGAGCAAATTTCCACCGTCAGAGCAGATGTGTCACCCAAGGAGAGCAGCAAAGCCTGTGTGGGGTGGGCTCCTCTTAACTCCAGCCATGGCACCCTCTGATCCCACCCCAGCTGCCATGGCACCCTCTGATCCTGTTCCAGCTGCCATGGCACCCTCTGACCCCAGCCCAGGTGCCATGGCACCCTCTGACCCTGCCCCAGCTGCCAGCCCTGTCCCCCAGCCCGTACCTGTCACATGGGCTGCCCTCCTCACCTCCTTCCTCTGCCCTGCACAAAGAAAAGGAAGACATTGGCCATGAGCTCCATGGAGAAGTCAGCCCAGAGAGCAGGGGGGACCCCTGAGACCCTGCAAGCCACCCATCCCACTGGGCAGGCAGGAACTGGACTGTGCTCAGGAAGGGAGAGCACAGCTGGGGAAGCTCTGCCTGCCCTGCAGGGCTGAGCTCCCTCTGGAGAGAGGGGCCCATTCCAGTGACTCGGTATTCGGAGCCCATCCCACTCCATCCCTTCACTTTTCCTCAACATCTACTTCATCTTTAATTTCAGAAGCAGCCTTTTCTTTTTTTGAGCCAGTTAAATTTTCCTTTCCTCTCCCCCTTCTCCTTTACACTATTTCCCTGTTTCTTTTTCTTCATCCAGCCCCCTCAAGAAATTCAGGTTTATTATTTATGTTCAGCCCCTGTTAAAGAAGCCTGTGATTAGAGCACTGAGCATGCAGTTCTAATGAGGGCTCCCCTTCCCCTAAAGGGGAAAATTTATTGCTATAGGAGTTGATGAGAACCCTTTCCCAGGAATTATGCTATTTATTTATTTATTTTTTATTCAGTATCAGAACAAATTTGAAAAGAAATTTTCTAATTAATAAAATTCTCGGGGGAGGAAATAAAACTTTGCAGAGCTAGGAAAAAAACTGTCAAGAGGACTGAAAATTTCTTTCTGTCTTGGTAATTTTTCAAAAGGATATCCTCACTTATTAACATGGAATGCAAAAGAAAAGCAATAGTTTGGAAGTTCAAACCACAATTCTTAAATTGTTCCACGCAAATTGAAACTTTTTTTTCTTTTTTCCTAGATGAAATCTGGAAAATTTGGCAGTTTCTTGTGGAAAGTTTCAATTTCACTGGGTTCCTGCTGCAGGCACGGACTCACCTGTGAGTTTCTGAGAGGCTGGAGGGATGTGCCCAGCGCTGGCAGACTGGCAAGAGAGAAGAGGGACACTGGTTTAGAGCGTGAGCAGCCTTTGACAGTGGCTAAATCTGGGGATTTAGCTCCATGGGGAGCTGCGAAGAGCTGAGAAACACACAGGGAGAGAGCTGGCAGCGCTCAGGAGCACCGAGATATCCTGATGCAGCAGTCCTCCGGGGAACAAGCACCCCTTCCTCTGTGCCAGCAGCCACCGAAATGCCACCCTCGTGCCCCTTGGGAGCATCCCAGCACCATTCATTCCAAGGGTTCCTCTCCCCGTTTCCCCAGGGAGCTGCGCCCAGCCAGGCAGACCTCACCTCTCTGAGCTCATCCACTTCCTTCTCCAGGTGAAAAATCTTAAATATGCTCAGCCCCACTCCGGTGAAGGCCACCAGGAGCAGCAAGAACATCACGAGGAAGCCGGCGCTGCTCCTTTCCCTGTCCTTGTCCCGTGGCTTTGTGCTCCGCTCGGGGACGGGCGGTGGGAAAGGAGCCGCGGGGGGACAGGGAGCCCCTGCCTCGGCACAGCCGTCCACCCAGAAGATCTGCGGGTAGTAATTCAGGTTCTGCTGCACTGGCGGCAGCGGCACGGGCCGGACCTGCCTGCTGGGCTCGTCCTTGCGGCAGCCGAACCCCGGCGGGCCGGCCGCGCCTCTGCCCCGCTGCGGCTGCATCCGTGCGGCTGCGAGGGATGCTGCGACTCCGAAAGCCTCGCAGCATCAGCAGCAGAGCCCCTTCCGGCCCGGCCGGGACCCACCCTCCTCCCACAGCCCCGCTCCGGGGGCTGCGCTGCCGCCCGGGGCTCCGCGGTCCCGCAGCCGCAGCCGCTCCCCAAAATCTGCTGCCCCCGCAGCGCCCGACCGCGGGCAAGGCTGTCGAGCTGCAGGAACGACAAACCCTCCTGTGTCCTGAGCCGCAAGGGAGGGACGGAGCCCGGGAGTCCTCCCCGGCAGGGAATGCCGAACCGAGCCCGTGGGATGCGAGGATCGCTCCGTTCCTGTCCGCCGGGCATCCCTCCCTTCCTCTCCGGGCGCTCCGCAGGGCACGGCCGGGCACAGCACACGGGCGCTCTCCTGCCGCGGTAAAAGCCTCAGAGAGCAGAAAGCAGCCTGAGCAGAGCTGCCCCAGCGGGAACAGCCCGGGCAGAGCCAGCTCCGGGGCTGCCCTCCCGCCTTCCGAGGAAAAACACAGAGTCCACACCATGCTGCAAGGGTCAGCGCTTTTGGGAGCTCATTACAGTATCCGAATGAGGAGAGACAGGGACATTTCCATCTCTCAATTTCCATTCCTCATGTACTGCGGGTTTCTAAGTGGGAACAGTGAGATTTCCCCACAGATTTACAGGTGCACACAAGGGATTAGGAATACTTTTTCTTTCACTTTACAGACCCGTGTTGAAATGTGTATTTCTATGGGGTAGTGTTAAAAAAAGGAAATGCTTAACACAAGAGCAAACCAGAGATTAGTCTCCTGTGGCTGAAGGAAGCAATCACAATACACAGGCTTTGATCTTGAACATCAAAACTGGGATCTGAAAAGGGCGCGTTTGAACCTTTGTACACTTGTTTCTCCAAAGCAAGGGCTCAGCTTTGCCTGCACCAATACGACAGACATGCTGACAAAGTCTTTCACCACCAGACACCCCGCTGCTTTTTGAAGATATTCACCAGCCCTTTGCTTCAGCAGCAATCCACAGCACGGGTTTCACAACCCCATCTGGCTCTTCCTCACACTTCAGGGTTTATGAGACACAAAAGCAACAAAAATCCAACTCTAACAAGGCCAAGCTTGGTCACGCCTAGCCTGGCTCTGTCCCCCTGGCTCTGTCCCAGAACAGCCACCCAAGGACAGGTCCCTATCCCCTTCTACAGCCTTTACAAGAGAGGGTCACACGATGGCTTTGCCTGGAGAGGATCCACTTCCACATTTTTCTGACACTGTGTTAATGCCAACAGCTTGTTGAGGTGGGACTGAGGAGAGGGTAGCAGTTTCCCTTAAATGTCACAAGTGTTCTTACTCCACACCCACTGCTTCCCACTTTCACAAAGATGCTTTTTTAAAGGGTGGGTGAGAGGGAGAGACAAGGAAACCAACTGAAGCCATTTCAGCTGCACCTTCTCTTTTGGATGCCCAGATCAAGAGCCTGCTAATACTCCATGTGGTGGCAAACCAAAGGTTGGGGCTATTTTACCATCAAAAATGCTTAGTGCACAGCATGCTTCCAGGGACCTCTCCCTCTGCTGCTCCTGCTGTCACTCTCCATTTTCCTGCCACTCCCTTCAAGCACCACAAGATGACAGACACTGACTGGGAGACGGTGCCAGGCAGGGCTGCGTCTGCACAGCACATCAGGATCACAGAGCCACAGCATGGCTGGGGGTGGAGGGGACCCCTGGAGATCCTCTGGTCCAAAAAAAAGCAGGCTGAGGTGCCTGCAGGCTCTGTGTTCTGCAGGCTTCCTGTGCTCAAATGACACAGGATATGAACAGGACTACTGAAATAATGGCAGGACAGTTTGCTGCAGGTAGGCACTTCAGTCACGTGAATTTTGCTGGAAGGCCTAGAGCCAGAATTTAGACAAGGCTGAGGCCTCCTAACAAGGACAGCTGGGAAGGAAAACAGGGCATGGAGAAGGACAAAAGGGGTGTCAGATTTGCCTCCACCACCCTCTTGAACCCCCTCTTGAACCAGTCTGCACACCCTGTTTCCAGCAGCCCTGTTATGTCATTTGGTCAGGAGGGAATATTTGCCAATGGAAACACCTTCCATAGCCCTCATCAGAGAATTGTTCCCCCTTACCAAACCAAGAGAAAACATTACACAGACTGCAAAAGAGGATGTGCTCAAAAGAACACTCTCCTTCCCCAGTTCACCCGCAGAGGAGAGGTGGGAGCTCTTATTAACAAGACACACAATTATGCTGAAGTTGATGGCAGAGAATCAGCCAGCAGCTAAGAGTTTGTGTCACCAGGATTTAGGGACCTGCCTGAAGCAGCCCAAAGCAAGCAGGACTTGAACAATGATCCAGATCTAATACTTGACAGAAAATAAACCCTGAAACTCAAAACAAAAACTGAAGTGTGAACCTCCGTGTAGGAGAGGCTCTCACTGTGTTTTGGACAGAGTCTCTCTGGAAGCAATTAACAAATATTTCCTATTACACTAATGACTAGTGGAAATGTTAAAAAGCAACTCTTGAAAGCCAACAGGGCTGCAGGAATTACACCCAAGAGCAACTGAGAAAGTTGAGAATCATTTGCATTCAAAAACACAGGACTCAACATCATGAGGACAGAGAATTGAATCAGAAGAAAACAAGGCAAGAAACAAAGACTGCGGATCAAGCTCTTTGGGTAGAAAACAATGTGCTAGAAAGAAAAGTCTGAAGCTGAGAGGCCCCTCAGCTGGACATGAGCTTCCAGCAGGGAAACCCCACAGGCTCTCGTGAGAGCACACACACAGCTCTGGGCAGCTGCAGACACCCCTGGAACTCACTCCACAAGGCTTTGTTCAACTCCAGAGAGGCTCTGGAAGAAGTTGCAGGAACTGTTGGACAGAAAGGAGGTTCAAATCTGTCTGAGAGCAGATTGGCAGGGAGGGATGGACAGCATGTGGAAAACCTGTGAAGAGAGGGATGATTTCCAGCAGCAGAGAGCTCTTAAATCTCACAGAATAAAAAGGCTCCCAAGGAGCCACTAGTTGTGAGCCAAATCTGAAGGAGTTTGAACAAAAAGATGGATTTTTGACTGAACACTGGTATGGATGCTTGTGAGAGCTGTCTCCATCTGCTGAAGCTTCAGTGGGGTGTGGAAGGCGCCAGAACTCATCCAGCCTTTGCAGTTAGCACCAACATCTTCATGCTGTTTTCTTTATTACATGTTCACTAATAGTTTGGTTTCTCAAATAAAGGTATTGTTTTTTATTTCCTCAACAACTGCTCTCCTTGGTAGGAGCATTTGTTGCACATGTAAGCCATGGCAAAGACATTCAGATATTCACACACAAGAACAGGTTTCAAAGTCCACTGTTAACAGCCCTGGCCTGGCATTACAGTGCTTAGCACATCCCTCTTCCAGGGAGAAAGGTGCTCTGTCCTCTCCTTCACCCTGATTCCAACAAGCAGCCAGCAGCCCTGGATTCAGCAAAACAGGGCTCTGTCCTGAGGTGAGAGAGAACCCAAGGGGCCAAAGCAGATGAGAAAGAGAAGAGTAATTAAAATATTACTCTGTTGCTTTCATTTCTTTTGTGCCTGTGGTAAGTGCAGGGAAGTGAGGTAGAGTGGCTCTGAGGTAAGGGGATCTAATCTGAGAACAGAGCAGCAGGGTCATTCCATGGTACCACAAGACAAAACAGAACGAGGTGCTGTGGCCAGGTGTGAGGAAGACCAAGAGAACGTGCAGGTGTCGAGTTCCTTTCCCCCCAGCTGAAGGAAGGACAGGACATTCCCACGGGTCTCATTCCCAAGGGTCTCATTCCCAAGCCCTTCTGCAGGGTCTGTGCCCTGCCCCAGCCCTGGCAAACACCAGCTGGCTCTGCTGGCCAGGGGGGCCTGGTTCGTGTTTCACAGTTTAATTTCTTCTTGGGAGCAGCCAGTCTCAGCCCATTCAAGACAAACAAACTGTAACTGTGTCATTACAACTCACAGAAGCTTCAGTAGCTGCTGCTTTCAGTTTTTTTTCTGGGAAAACAGAAACAGCAGACAGGGACTGTTGTTTGCTGCGAGCTCACAGAGGGCACCGCAGCTGGACGGAGGCTGCAACCACATCTAACAGGGGAGAAAAACAGGCCCCAAGGTGGCAAACGTTTCCTTTCCATCTCTGAGTCCACAAGGGGCAGAGCTCAGCTCCTCTGCGTTGCCTCCCAAAAGCTGCCCTGCTGCGTGGGAGCTCCTGGTGACTCAATGGAAAGCAGCACAGTCAGGGCCAGCTGCAGCCCCCAGCCCCTGCCAGGATCAGACAGTAGCAAGGCAGCAGGAGCCTCCTTGGAAGCTTCTTCCAAAGCCATCCTGCTTAAATTAGAGAAGGGTGAAGTGAGCAAGGTGAGGAGCTGTGGGAAGAGGCTCCTGTGGAGCTGTCTCAAAGCCCAGCAGCTGCAGCAGCTGCTGTTGGACACTCAGGGTTTCCAGGAGATGAGACACCCCGCAGCACTCCGTGGGCAGGGCTCTCCACTTCTCTGTTCCAAATGAAGTGGAACATGTTTGTACCTCATTAAGCAAAACCTGCTAAGCTGTTCCACCTCGTGCTGTAACTTGGCAAAAGCAGAAGCCACACACCACCTTAGATGTGAGTTATCTGCTTAGATCACCACACAGCTGGTCGAGTGTGCATCTTTAAAGAAGCCTGGATTTCCACTGATAGTTAATGTATAGAACCTAAACACCTTCCTCTGGCAAACACAGCATGCGCTTACACAAGGTGCATTCGCACCCATCCACCCTCACATGGAAACCTTCACATTAAAGATTTTTTTGACCTTTTGGGCTCAGGACCTGCCCAAGCACTGAGGGACACCATCCTTGCTCCAGCACACACTTTGGCTTCTGGGTGTTTTACATCAACAGCTGTCCAACCTTGGCTTGCAATATCATGAGACTGTCACAGGAATTTGAGATGTATAAACTCTCTTCATTACAAACTATTATCCCTAGATGAAGTCTATAACCAATTTAAGAGACTCGATTCCAAAGAACCAAATTTTGAAAGCTAGATTGCATGACATTAATAAAACTGAAAGTAAAAAATTACTCAGGAGCCCACATGAAAGGAAAACATTAGGCAATAATAACCTGATGGTAAGAGAATTTTTTTTTTAGCAGTGGTTACAGATAACTAAAAGCAGGGTGACAGCAGCAGGTGGAAGCTGTGGTTCAATCTCCAGTCTCTTACCAGAACACTCTCAGGTCTGCAAAACCATAATTAGCCCTGTAGGTTCCTTCAGATGCTTTATTCCCATGGCACACTTCCCATGTGTTCATTACAGGACAGGCTTTATCACTGGTATTTTTCCACAAATGCATCAATTCCTCAGACTTAAGTCAGGCCCAGTATAGAGGGAGCAGGGTATTAAGGGACCAGATTAGAAGACATTTAGTTTTACATCTGCAATTGTCAACTTGAAAATCTGAATGTGTGGTTGGGATTTCAACATGCAGCCTCATTTATCAGCACAGGATGGAGCTGGGAGTCCTTTAGTTCACAGCCAGAGTGTCAAAAGGGGCTGTTTCAAGAATTCAGTCATGTCCAGCTTCAGGTGATTCTTACTGAAAAGCCCAGTGGTTGCCTGGGCAATAAAAGTACACGGGCTTCTAACAAGTGACATAAGAGGAAGGAGTAAATAAAAGAAACCCACACTTGCCCCCACAACACACCCAGCACTCTCCTCCCTCAGCAAACTCCACATTCAGTTATATTTTTAAATCACAGTTCTGTGATGAAGCAGAGTCCTGAGACACTGCAATGAAAACTCCGTGCTGGGGAGGTCTCCTCTGACAGGCAGATGCTGGCCAGCCTGGGAATTTGGCATTTGGCTGCCCAAGTCCTGCTGGGCTTGACAGAAACAAGTCAGAGGGGGAGCGACCAGTAAGGAGCAAACTTCCAGCTGAAAACTCTGGTTTGAGATAATGACTCTCTAACTTTCCTTTCAGGGCCTTTTGTACCCTTCACAAGCCTTAGCTCTGAGTAGCAAGAGGTCATTTCATGCAGTCCTTCTCACAGAAAGCCACCACACGCAGGGATCCTCCAGGGCAAGGTGTGAGCTGACCTGCTGGAAACCTCTCCAGCAGTTTCACAGGGCCACAATTCCTGACCTTTCACACAAAGCACCACTCAGCCCTCAGAATTCACTCCCCCATACTTTTCTTTATTTAAACAGAAAAACACATCTAGGCTGACAAGTTTATTAACTCCTTACTAGAGCCCAAAGGATCCCAAGTGCTGAAATTTTAAGACCAGTCCTTCTCTAAGAATGTAAGCCACAAGTTTCATTCTCAAAGGAAAAAAATGCCAGTAAGTGAAAGACAAAGTGTTCAGATTTATTTGGAAATTCACAGTTTCTAATGGCACTACAGCTCTGTAGTTACATACTCTTGCTCCACAACATTGGATGCTGCACTCTGGTGGTATGAATTTTCTTCATCCAGGTTTGACATCCTTCTGAATTCACGTTCAACACGTCTGGTTCATGTGCTCTGACTGGCTAATTGTGCAGATCAACTCTGAAAGTACATCACTTTAAAGTACTCATAAACTAACAAGAAAGCAGCAAAAAACCAAAGGCTTTAAATAAGTCACATTACATACAATACCTAGGAAAGGCATCAGATCTGTTAAAAAGGGTACCACTAAAAGTGCTCAATAAATTAACTTATTTTGTACAACGTGAACCTGTAACACCTGTCAAAAGGAATAACCTTTTGTTCCACTCACTCAGAACCACACTCAACAGTTCAGCAACCACACATCCTATAGCATCCAAGTACACAGTCACAGTCAAAATAAAAAACACTTGAGTATGAAATACCAGCCATACCAACACTGCACATTTGTTAGCCAATACAAAAGCAAACGTTATGGAAACACCTGCTGTGAACCAGCCCCAAGGCTTGGCAACCTCAACACGCCCAGAGCAGGCTCTGAGAATGCACCCTCACGTTCTTCAGCACAGCAGCAGTGAGCATTCCTCATCCACTTCCTCCAGAGAGCTGCAGCAGGCCATTCAGGTGACAAATGCATTCCTCAGCCTCCATCACCAACAGGAAATCCTCAAGAGCCACCGTCACTGATTCTGCACATCAGAGTAAGCTCCGATTGTGACTGAAGGTGCAAGTAAACACAACTGCCATCCCTGGTGAGAGATTTTCCTCAACAGAGTTTGCAAAACAAGAATCTAGTCAGGCAAGTCCATCTCTTGGTATTTTTACAGTATCCAGTCCACATTACTGAGTCCAGCTGAAGGCCAACATGTCCCTTTACAGCACTGTAGTGTTGCATCTTCAAAAAAAGCTAGAGAAATTACAAAATAAATCAAATGACAAACAATTGTATCTCCCCTCTTCCAGTGGCATTATAAATAGACAAAAGGCACATAAATATGGGAAGGTGCAAGAAATAGGAACAAAGCTAAAGGAAGAGGATTAGGCTTTTATCCCTATTCCACCCAACAAACTGGGTTTCAAAAAATTTCTGCCCCAGGAACTGTGAAAAAAAACCTTTATAAAATGAACCCTGCCCTCCCTCCCCCCCACGCTGTTCTCATAGGAAATTATCAGCCTTGTAAAGCTGCAGCTTATAGCCAAGATTGACACAATCCCATCCATTTAAGAAGGCAGAAACCAAATTTCTGAATACTTTCCAATGAATTGAGCTCTTCGTCTCCCACTATCCTCCCACAGAATACCACAGACTGTTCTCAAACGAACAAACACTCTCCTGTTTGAGAAGTTCAGCTAGGTTTAGATGTGTCCAGAGACTGTCGTGACACCGAGTGTTCCCACTGTTATATCTTTGTTGCCTTTGATTATGTCATGCAGACTTGGCATCGACCCCGACTTAGTCTGTATTAGAGTTTTTATGAGCTTCCCTTGGTCTGAAACTTTCGACCGCCTTCGCTTCACAGCCCTCTTCTCAGTCTTTGTCTTTTGGGCCTGCCCGTTGCACAGGCTCGTGCACGCTGAAATGCCACAGAAATAGGACTCGTCCGACTGCGACGACGTCTCGGAGCTCCCTTCCGAGGGAGGGCCCTTGTAGGAAGAGTGATAAACCTCCCCAATGTTAGAGAAGTCCCTCTGGTTCGTGAAGGGCTTCCTTCCTTTGATCTCCCCGTTGGCTATCGGGTGCAGGGGCTCTGTTGTGGGCTTAATAGTCTCTGGTTTTTCACTTTTGTACTTGCAACGCTTTTTCTGAAACCATAAGTGAAAAAAAAAACAAATAGTGAGGTTCTGGAAGGCAAGCAGAGCATGCAAGCCAAGCCTAGGAACCAGCAGGGAGAGCAGCTGAGACGTTCACCACCTGCCAGCACCGACACCTCACCCCCACCAGCTCCATCCCCACAGGGTGAGACCGTACCTTCTTCTCTGGGGAAAACTTCAGGGGCTCCACAATGTACAGATCCTCTGGATCCACTGCAAGAGAGAACAGACCCTCAACAGTGCTGACACTGCCAGCTCTGGAGCAACATGGTCCCAACTAAACAGCAGCATGACAAAATATTCCCCTGAGCAGGCACATTTCTCCTTCTCTCCCTCTGTAAGTTTACACAAACACTGTAAGTAAAGTCAGCACACAGAGAAATTCCCTCTGCTGTTGTGGCAGCTGTCACACATGACAGTGACACACACCTGAAAACCCCTGGCCTTCTCATAGTTGTGGCCATGGGAGAGGTGCAAAGAACATCCTTTGGGGGAAAAGAAGAAGTCAGTGAGTGCTGAAGTCTAGGCAAACAAACTGCTCCCAGTATAAGAGCGTATCATGTGCAGCCTGCCCCTGACAGCACAGATGTGCACCCACCAACGAGGCAGATGTTCATACTGACCTGAGACCAGCAGGGAGAACTTGGGAAAAGAGTCATTTTGGAAAAAAAAAAAAATAGTCTAGGCCTTAGCTAGTGTTCATGGCATCACACTGCCAACTCCAGAGTTTTAATGGAGTTTTATTCACAGAACAAAAACCTGTGAGGCAAGTTTGCTGCACCCAGAAGAGCTGTGTCAGCAGCATACTTGCTAGTTACTATGATCTGCAACACTTGCTTTTGCATGGCACTCATGGCCTAAGAAATCAAAATTCAGTTGTCCCAAATCTACCATGAATACTGCAAAGAACGGATCATTCCTCATACCCAAGCCAAGGTAAACGGTCTAAGTTTTCTTACTGAAGTTGCTAAATTTGAATCCTAAATACCTGCCAAGTTTCAAACATAGGCTATCAGGACCTCAGAAAAGTAGGACACTCAGACTTCCCACGTCTGGTATTTCCAAGAGAAAAAAAAGCTACTTTCTGCAAGCTTCACAGCTTTGCAGACCTGAGTGCCTGCACTGACTGCTCCTAACCCTAAAAAACTATCTGCAGAGCAGAACAGATCTGTAGCAAAAACTGCATTTAAGGTTTCAGCGTAATTCAGCACAGTTCTGTATCTGGTAACTTGTTCACAAACCACCTTATCTTACAGAACACATACATGAACACACACACACATTGTGCAGCACTAAGAGCGACAGCACAGACCAGATCTATGATATGAATAATACCTTCTTTACCAGCTAGCTGAAAAGACTGGGATCTGACCAGTGGAAGGGAAGTTCTTCTTTTCAAATTCATATCATCATAGGAAGAGAAACACCTAGAAAATTCCAGAAAGCTTTTTAAACACATTTTTCTCAGGACTTTGTCATGTACATTTTCTCATTAAAAATCATTCCTGGCAGAAAGACAGAACTGTCTGCTGAGGTGCCCAACAAAGCTTGGCTAACAGACACAGTACTGTGTTTGCTACAAGTTATCAAGGCATGTTTTTCAAGTACAGTAGCCCCAAAATGCTCCTAGGAGAGGTGTTAATGATTGAGAGCCCCTTGCTATCAATTCTGAGTGTGCAGAAAGGAAACTCAGAACTATAGCAGATGTGTCAGTACCAGCAGACTTAGGAAATATTAATAAGAACTGCAAGAACAATTGAATTTCAAATATAAATACATTACCTTTTGGGGCTGGGGTAGTGATTGCTTTTGGGAATCTTTGAGAGGTAATCTTCACAGAACTGAGAAGGGCTCCTGCACCGCTGCACAAAAAGCACCAAGCCCAGGATGAGGCAGAGAACCAGAGAAATCACCAGGTAAGTCTGGCGATCAGAAACCTGCAGGGATTGGAGACAACTGCTGAAGACACAACAATTCCATGGCACTGCCATTCCTATCTTCTAAGCTCTGAAAGACAAATGCTATGTTCTCAACTCACTTTTCTTTAACTTCACTAAACACCTGCTCATGTTTCAGTAATTTTTCAGAGGTTTGATGCATCTATTGGCTGTGCAGCATTCAGGAGTGAAGGCTGAATCCCACTAGCTGCTATCAGAACAAGATTCCCCTGCCTCCAGTATCAGCACAACTACAGAAGCTGCCACTCCCTGCAACGAGCATCCCAACCTCCCTGAAAGCAATACGCTTCCCATAAGAAACCAGGCTCAGAAAGTAACTTCTCTGGTTCACAGCTGACATGGATGCAACACTATGGCAAATCTAAACTGTACTTTTTATCAGCTGACTCTGCAGTACTTCACAAAATAACATTACAATCACTTGATTCAATGTGGTTTCACTGACCACAGCACTCAAACAGGAGCTCATCCAGCCAGGCATCAAAGGAGGAGCCTCACCAAGTGGTAGCTCTAGGAAGGTCTTTGGCAATACCCACAGAATATAGAAGATCATGTTTATGGTACTGCTTGAAATGTCAGGCAGGCAGTACATAAACATTGGAGAGAAAATGTTCCTAATGTTGTTGCCAAGATTTGCCTAATCTCTAAAGGTGACAATAGCCAGCAGGGAAAGGAGAATGGTGCCTTGGCTCAGACTACAGTCATGGGGGCTAGGGGGGCTGCAGTAACTATGACCAATTTTGCTGTGACCAAGACAGCTCATGTTACCCAAATTTGCAGCTAGAATTTTCAGACAGAGTAGGCTGAAAGCAACACAGCAGACAATTTAAAACTCCATTTGAAGACTCTGGTCTCTTCAAAGAGAGATGTGTTTATGCATCCATTTCCTCTGGATTGTGATTACCTCACGTTTCAGCTCTGCCACGGTCGCTGACAGATTGGAAGCCAGCTGGGTCATGTTGGTGAGCTGTGCTTGCAGCAGCTGGATTGCCTCTGTCTGACGCTGATCCTGTGGAGAACAGAGTCATGGGCACGCTGTCAGTGGCCAGGTTCCCACTGTCACATGCCCTCATGGCTACAGAATTAGTGTTCTATCTGTCTGACACAGCAAGGCACTCAGCAGCCACACAGCCTACCCAGCACTGTTTCCAACACAGTGCTCATGCAACATCTTCATTTGTCAACTAACATTTCCTAACATTATGCCAAGTGCATCTCGTTAGAGACACTTCTGCTGTCCTCACCACGGGCAGAGTGAGCAGGCAGCTCCACACAGTCACTGTCAGGAGGCCACAGAACACACACACAGCTGCCAGGCACAGCTCCAGTCCCAGGCTGATGCACAGGACAGGAGCCCACACCAGCCAGGAATGGCTCCTTCCCAGCTAACAGCTGCTGCCTGGGAAGAGCCCTAACAGGACTCAATCCTATGAGAAATGAAGGAAGGTGAGCAGAACACCAGGGGGGCTAACTTCAGACTGACCAGCACTGATAATCTTCCAAAAAAAACCTCAAACCCAACCCAGAAAAGGCAACACATGAAAGCTGCCATTTTCATCACTGTTCATGGATGAATAAACTCCAGGCCTGGGACTGCACTTCAGAAACTTTCAGACAGTTTGGGATCAAGTCTGCTATTCCACGTGCACAGCTGCTTTACTGAATGTTTAGCACAGCAGTTACTGCTCTATTTCATAGCTGCTCAGGAAAGCCAAGATGGCAGAGCAGTGAAAATCCACATTTTAAGGAATGAAGTTAAGTTTTTGTTACATGCACTACATTTTTAAATGAAGATTTGGCCTAAGCCATTACTGTACCCCTCTGCCTTTCCATAGGCTCAGTCTCCTCAGCAGCAGGGAAATTGTCTATCAATACTTTAAATGAGATATGAAAAATGAACCAAGTTTAAAAAATTGTTTTAAGTACAGTTACAACCAAGAAACAAGGGTTGGAACTGACCTGGGTAACTTTATCATCGACAAAGACATTGAAGAGTTGTAGCCATTCCAGCTGACAACTGATCTTTTCTTCAAGTACAAAATCAGAAAACAGAGCTGAAAATGGCTTTATTCTGAAACAACTGAGAACATGTCTAAAAATCTTATAATGGAGCAAAATAGGGAAGCATGGATTGGATGCTCTTAAAGGCAGATATACAGCTCAGTTGATAGAGGACTTTGCACCTCTGTGGCAGAGATTGCACTGAAGTCAACTGCAACAACAGACCCGGAGGGTTTCTCAGGGCTTCATTAAAAGCAAGCCCTTCTAACTAGGAAAACACCTCAGTACTCCAAACAAATCATACCTGCTCTTCTGCTATTCTTGAGGTGTTCTGAAGTTTTATTATTGTTTTATTGAAAGCCTTCTGCATTTCTTCCATTTGTTTTCGGTACCTAAAACAAAAAGTGTTTAAGGCTGAAATATTAGTGCACAAAACCCCTCAGCTTAGACTTGTCTTTAGAAAACATGACTGCCAGCAAAAACCTTCTCTTTGCCCAAAGAGCTTTAAACATCAAGTTGTACCTGCTTTTAAATTTCACAAATAAAATAGATGTCCCTTTTGTTTTGGTTTTTTTCCACCAAGGTTATGGTCCAATCTATTTCAACACCTTCAAGCTTAGTGCCAATTTACTGAATTCACTCTGCACAATAAATATAACTGTGAGCCCCTTCCTTGGAACCAATTCTGAAATGGGTATACCTCCCCACTCTCCTGTATCTCTAAGCAACACCACAAATAAAGACCAATACACAGAGACATCCTTCACAGGAAACTCTTGGTTCCCTCTCCACAGCCACTTATTCAAGCAGAGTTACTACAGATAACAGGGTACTTTAAGTGGAAACAATTCAATAAAAAAGGCATTGTAGGTCTGTGAAATTCAGTTCAACAGAAGGATGTGCCCTTTTGTAGACAGAATTATGGACAGGATTAGTGCCTACATCCTGACAACACCATATCCTTTTAAAAAACCCACAGCAATACTCCTCAAAACAAAACAAACAGGACTTTATCTGAAATACAAAGAGGGAAGAAGCCCTGACCCACACAGGGTAACTCCAACAGCCACCTAGGCTTGGGTGTTTTCCTCAGCTTTCCATGAAGCTTTAAGCTGTGAATTACTGTTGTATTGCACTAAGTGGTTATTGTAGTTATTGTTTTGCACTGGGTGGTCTTGTTATTTTGCACCGAATAGTTCACATGGTTTGTTCCACACACGCCCCTCTCTCCTAAGCCCCAGTGGAGGTGGTCTTGCCCTGGGTCAGTCCCTCCCATCACCTCCGCCCCCCTTCCCCTGAGTTTAAAATCTCCCGGGAGGAGAGCCTCAGTCTCTTTCCCCCCAGGGACTCAGCCCTGGCCAGGCAGCTCCTATCCAGGGCTAAAGTGGGACTCTGGTCCCAAGAGGAAAGAGCGCCTCGAGTCTTTTACTTTTGTCCTTGTAAGGCTGCGAGGGGCCGAGGGTCCAAAGCTAGCCGGATCCGACCCGAAGGGGCCCGAGAGATCAGCCCTTACAATTTACCCTCTGCCCAGCTCCCCTGTACTCCACAGCTGGGCTCCTCCCAGCCCTGCTCAGCCTCACCTCTGACTGAGCTCCTCCAGGTAGCGGCTGCTGAGGGACATGTTGACCTCCAGGGCCTTGATGCGGTTGTTGAGGCGCATGAAGACGGATTCCTTCTGGTTGGATCCGTGAACGAGGTTCCCGTTGGCATAGCCCAGCTCTGTGGAGTTCTGCAGCTCAGCATAGAAATCTGTGGCTGTTCTCTGCGGCCCCCTCGAGACCGGGAGTGCCAGCAGAGCTTCTTCTGCCGCCTGCTCCTCCTCCTTTGTCTCGGCAGGCACAGGAGGCTCAGCAGGAGGCACAGCAGGTTTCTGCACTTCTGGAGTGCTCTCCTTCCCTTCCACAGCATCACTGGCTGCCACATCCACTGTGCTTTCAGGCTGCAGAACAGTCTCTGTAGGCTTTGGAATCACTGGGGTAGCAATGGGCTCTCTTGTGATCACCTCCTTTACCTCAGTGGCCACACTGGGCTCGGGGCTTTCTTCCACAACTGAGCTCTCAGCCTTTTCCACCTCAGTGCTGAGCTCTGGGACATCCACCTGGGGAGTCACCCTTGGTGCTACCTGGCCTGAGTCTTCCTTGGGAGGCTCCAGCACCATGTCTGTTGTGGGGGATGGCTTCGCTTCAGAAGTCACTTCTAGCAGGAGGGACTGAGAGACAGTTTGAGGATGGCTTGGCTCCAGCTCAATGGACTCTGTGGTCTCATTACTGACCGCCTCATGGACTGCACTGAAGTCAACTGCAACAGCAGACCCAGGGGGTTTCTCAGCTTTGCTGTCCACTTGCTCAGGCAGAGGCTCCTCTGCTGCTGTGTGGGCAGACTGAGTCAGAGCTGGCTGTGGCTGCTGCACATCCACAGGGTGAGGTGGCCTCTCTTCACCTCCAGTTTTACTGTGCTGCCGATGCATGGCTGCTGCAACCGAGCACCACCTCAGCAGGTACTCAGAGAAGGTGGAAATGCAGCACACTGCTGCCATGTCACAGCAGTACTTTTCTGTCTCCAGTTCAAACCATGCTGCTGCCTCCTCTTCCTGCTCATCACCAGACAGCAAAGTTACTGTGGACTGGCTTGTATCTTCTTCATACTCCTGCACTAGCTGAACAATTGGGCTTTCTTTAGTCAAATCCACCATTAATTGCTCCTTCTCTATCTCTGGAATATCTGTGGTAACAAGTCTACAACAGAGTTAAAAAGACAACGTGTTAATTCAACAGTTTTACATCCCTGCTCTAGAAGACTGTGAAAATAGTCTTTTAGAAATTAGCAAAGCTTAATCCAGTGACCAAAGGGCAGTTTTGAGACAGAAATTCTGCAAGGTAATATTTTCTCTGGTGATTTTCAGTCCCAATAGGCAAACAAATTATTTCAAACCCTACCTCTTAAACAGCAAGCCTTTCCAATTAGATATTGCCCCTTCTCTCACCCCCAAAAACAGTCACCAGTTCAAATCCTCTTTTTTACACAGCAAGCATCTTACTCTGCTGATGCAATCCTCAAATGCAAGGATCACAACATTCCCACTGACCTTCCTCAGTCTCACAGCAAGAGTGATAGAAAACTGTAAAGCCACTAAATACAGCACAAGTCATGTCTTAACATTTAAGAGGCAGGGTCTTGGCCTTAAGCAGCCTAATTATCAGCAACTGTAATTACTGAAAAACAACACACTCTATACAGAACTTCTCAAGTTCACTCTGTACATTTGCATACATGTTTTCATTAAGGGATGTCTACCAAAGTATAAACTTCCAAACCAGAAGTTTATACAAACCAGAAGTTTATAGCAACACATTTTATATTCCTAATTAGTCTCCCCTGCAAGAGACCACAAAACCCGGACCAATATGAAACCAGTTTCTGAGTCAAAACAAAACACACCATTATGGAAATAGCTATAATAGCAACAAAAGCACTAAATGTCTCTGGTTAGTGCCCCTACCATACTACAGATTTACCAAATACTTATTTTTTCCCTTGTTTAAGTCTGCATGCCATACCTGAGCATCCCACTACCAAGGACTGCAGACTGGCCCATGTTTGTCTCTGTGTGGAGCACATTACAAACACCCCAAGAGCAATCACTTACTCTGGTGAAGGAACAGGTGTTGGTTCAGGCAGTCTTGGTGCAGCTGTTGAAGTTGCAGGGGTGGCAGTGACATTTTCAGACACACTTTTGTTCCCAGCTGCAGGAAGGAGGAAAATGTGAACGTGGAAACTCAAGAACCATCTTTGTTTTCAACAAATTCTGAGGTCTGGGTTTATTATTGGTGGGGTTTTTTTTTATGATTAACTGTGCTACCAAATTAACTGCAGATGTCATCCAAAGTTATCTGAATGAAATGCTACTGACAGTTTTTGAGTATGATGTTGTGGAGAGTGTCAAAATACTTCAGAGAAAGAAGCAGCAAGTTAGGACTTTATAACTTCAGCTGAGTAACACAGAGTAAAGACCTCCAAATAAAGCTGAATAAGCACATGTGTCATCTTTGTATGGGTTTTCTTCTCAGCAAATTCAGCATCTTTGTTCCACTTTTCACAGTCACTAGGTTCTATGACACTAATCAGATGCACCACAAAAGGTGGAAAAAGTCATTTAAACCATCACAGACCATCCAATTCCTCACAAAAAAAAAACCCAAAACAACAACTACAAAAAAAACCAACCAAAAAAACCCCAAAACAAAACAAAAAAAATCCACCAAGAAACAACAAAGAAATGCAAACTTTCCACAATGCTTTTCATCTAAAAAAACGACAGTACCTTCAGCTTCAGACGACTCTTCAGTTTTGGCTCCAAGCATATTGGCAGCAATGTTCACCATACTCAGGATAGCATCTAAAAGAGACAACAACTGCTCAACAAGGGCACTCTCAGAGGCCCCAGAGATCAGCAGCACCAAGAGATTTGCTATTTTACAATACTTGCTTGAAATTAATCACAGTGTAAGGACATAATATCTGGTCATTCTATTACACTGGAGGCAGCTGTTTCTTTTAAAGGTAAATGTATAAGCTAGAAACCTGTATTTGAAAACCTGTACCATAACACCCACAGATCTGGCTTACACATACATTTATTTTAAGGAACTGTTAAGTAGGACAGTTCCTCTCCCCTCTGAATTCACAGAAGTAAATTCCAAGAGGTCCTGCTCTACATCAGCACAGGAATTAAATACAGCTACTCTTTGGTCTTGATACTGACAACAAACATAATTGCCAGGCTCATTTAGAAGCTGAGGAACAGGTAAAGAGCACTACTGTAATAGTTTGCACTATTGTAAACACAGAAGCTGGCTTGATTTTGCCCTTTTCTGCCCCACCCACCAACATATGGCAGTGTATGTCACAGGGCCAAGGTCCTCATGTTAGAGAGGCATTATAGCAGCAATGACAAATTCCTTGGGCTCCAGGAAATTGTGTTCAAAACTTTGGTTCTGCCTTTCCTCCAGAATATGTCAGATTCCTGATTTATGCATTCCTGATTTATGTTAATCTATCTGGGTTTGTATAACGAGAAAAGTCACAATAGTCAAAAGATGCTGAGCTTGAGCTATGGATGGTTTCTTATGAAAAATGAGAAAATGAGGGAGAATACAGAGTTGGTACAGAAGCTTTACAATGTGGGAGAACAGCAGGAGAGAGAACAGTGAGCCACCCTCAAAGGTTCAGACTCATGGAAGACTGCAGAATGCTTCTTATGAGATTAAATGTCTGAGAACCCTCCACCTCAGAGGACCCTCCTTCCCACTCTACATTTAAGATGCAAAATGGAAACCGGTCACATTTGTCTACATGCATATTAAAAAACCCCACAAAACAATAAAAACAATAGCCACAAACTCTACTCCTTCCAAAAGAGGAGCACTGACAACCCTGACAGAGGAAAGCTCTCAGTAATAAAACCCACCAGCCAGAACTGAATACTGGTTTCAGTGCATTAGAGAGACAGCTGAGCACCATCAGCAACAGGTGTTTCAAATCTTTTAATCTTAGCTTTAGTAGACTAAAAAATTAAATGGAAAGTCACTGCCTTTTTCAGACAGTGAATATAACTTGTAATACTGCCCTTGCAGACAGGTCATGTGAATATGCATCACCAAGACAACTTGAAGACAGAAAGTTTAGAAGTCACAAAGAAAAGATAAGCAGTGTCAGGGAAGAATTTACTGCTTTATCTCATCTGTGAGAGGCACACTGTAGAAATAAACTGCCTTTTCCACTATCTATTTCCCTTTTGAAAACTGTTCTAAGCTGTGAATATTCCTAACCATGACCTTATTCTTAGGAGACAACAATGTTCTAGGAAAAAGTATGGAAGATTTCTGTAGCTGTGATCCACTACAGGATGAAAGCAAAGGCTGACTCCAAAGAGCATTAACTGAGTGCAGATCTACACCAGAATAACAAATCTTCCTCAGCTGGGACAGAAGGAAGAGTGCTACAGTGCAAGAGTTCCTTAGGAAATGGTGTGTGGAGGTGACACCATCCTGAATAATCCAGCAGTGAAGACTACCATTAAAACTGAGTATTCCAGGACCCTCAGCCAAACTAACCCTACACATGGAGGTTTTCCAATGGGAAAAGTGAGAGGAGACAGTCAAGAACCTTTAGTTCTCTCCAAAAATTACACAGCCCTTACGAAGAACATGAATTACAGTATTTACATAAAGCCTTCTCACAAACTGTAGTATTCTCCATTCTTCTCTCCCCCTGAAGTTGTACAAAGGAAATCTTTATACTGCCTCCTGCAGGTTAAGCATTTTAACTAAACACAGATTTCCAACTTCCACATAATTACAGTTCTACAACACTTTAGTACTGGCCATTTGCAGCCCTATGCAACTTTACAAGCTTCAGTATTCAGAATTCTTAAGAAGAGAAAAGTTTCCACAAAATAGATATCCTTACAAATTGAAAATTCATTTTTAGAACACTAAGAACGATCCCCTAACTCCAAATTTTTAATTATTCCTATGCAACTAAAGAAGAATCACAAATTGCTTCAGCAGAATATAAAAGCAGTAGATGTTGCACAATAAAATGTCATTCCACTTTCAATCAGCACATTTTGTTTTAAGCACAGGAATAACTTTTTCTAATAAATCATACTCACTTGTAGCAGAACCAAGAAGATTTTTTGAAGATTTTTCTTCCCCTGTGTTATAATCCAATAGATAATCTATGTATAAAGAAGAACAACTCATGACTATTAGAATTTCATGTCATGGGCAAAGAATACAAAGCTCAAAATTTAACATGCCATTCAATAATGTCAGCTTGACAGTGTGGAAATAAAACTACAGAAAGCTTGAGGTCAGGTATTATGAACTGAAATGGACACTAAGAATAGAAGTGCCCTGTTCCGTGTGAGCTGCTTTATTTTAGTAATCCTTTCCTACTATCAGCACATTGAGAAATTGTCTATTCTGCCAAGTGAAACAGAGACTTATTATTATCATTTTAAAGCAACCCTCTATGTAGCTACATTTAAACACAGTTTAAAACTTCAAAGGATTGTTGGAAAAGCCCTGAAATGCTGAAACATGTCAGCAAGTCAACAAGTAAATTCAACAGTCAGATCTTTCATCATATGCAGGAAGTGATGAGCCACCAACAGCACAAGAGCTGTCTGAATGGCTAAAAATGCACAAAATATTTGCTTACCATAATCTTCATCAAACAGTTCTTGTCTTTCAGACTGATACTGAGAATCAGCTATTTCTTCATACTCTTCAACCATGCTAGTACCAAATACTCTATGATCAAAGTTTTAAAATAAAAACCTAGTATTAGGAATCATGTGACATAGTTGATAAGCAGTATTACCTTCATGTAACAAGTAAATGAGATACAAGTCACAGTTGCAGTCACTTAAGCAAGATCAAGCAGCAGGGATGTTTATTTTCTCTAAGTTGTGTCTACCAGGAACCTAAACAAGATCCTGTTTCTCATTCTAATTCCAAAGAGCCTTTTCTTCCTTTTAAACTCACAGCTAGATTTCTTTGTCTTTGGTGTCCATGAGCTCTTACACCTCCTCTTCTGTTTCACCTTTGACTGGCTTTAGGAATATCTGTTCAGAACTACCTCCTTTGCATGCCACGTTCTCTTTGACCTCTTCCGCCAAAATTAAATCAAATCAATCCAGTGTAAAGCAGCCTTGTGGCCTAAAAGTATGGTTTGACTTCTAATACTAGAGACCTCCCAGGTTCAAAACCTGGTTTTTAGGAGCAGTACAGAGGCTGATGGTTCTCTGAATTACAGATTCACAGGTTTCTACTCAGCTATTGCAAACATTACTGACTGCATTCACCTGTGGTGCCAAACAACCCAGCAGCTTCCAAAAAGCACTCACCACACCTGCTCTTTTTAGTGCACCACTTGTTCCCTGTTTTGCTTGGTCAGCCTTGAAATGCTCATGTCCTGCTCTAAAGCTGCTCAAGGCCCCTGTTTCTTCCTCCCCTCCCCCTGCAAATATAAACTATTCCTGACATACTGGAGAAGCAAATAAAAAAATTCAAAGCTTCTTTACAGAGACATGAAAGACATTACACAGCAGGCAGATCAGGCAACTACTTCAATCCACAATACCTACAAGTAATTACAATTGAAAATTGGAATTGTTGCCCCACTATTCTAAAAGCAGACTAATCTTCCCTGCAAGGAAGTAGAAAGACTAAGCAAAACACAAAGTATTACCTTATAAGACTTAAAGGACAAAAATGTTCTGATCCAAAGTGTGATATCAACTCCACCTAAAGAATAGAAGGTGCTTAAAATAAAACTCCAAAGACCCACAGAGCCAAAAGTTCACTTAAACATAAACATTCAATCTTGAAATTGCAAGTTTTGTTCACTCTAGGGAGTTGCAGATTGCCCACAGCAGAAAAGCCCAGATTTATTCTTGCCATGCATTAGAGAGCTGAGCCGCAGCAGAGAACACCCCCAGCCCCATGCATCCATCACTCCACAAGAAGAGTTGCTAACCTTTATGTACTTGATGAACATCTGAAGCGAGAGAAAGGAAAGGAGAAAAAACAAAAAAAAAAAAGTAGATGTCAGTATAAAGGCTGAACACATGCCACAGGCAACTACAGAGTCCTGCTGGGTTTAATTCAGTACTGTAAATGCCTAAGAGGACAAGCTGGGAAGGATTAAGTTGTAACACAACTTCATCTGCCTTGGGTAGCAAGATTTCATTTAGCACTTGTACCTTGCAGATTGAAGGTAACATGCAACAAGTGTTTCATTAAGCAATTGAAGTTATTCAATTTTTCAGGGCAGCATGACTGCAGATAGAATACTGAAGTGTGTTAAATGTACTAAGTGTATTTTTTCCCCTTACAGAACACAGACTACAGAAAGTGCCTCAAAAGGAAAAACAAACCCACATAGCATGCACTCTCTATGTACTGCTGCTGCTTCAACTCACTATAAAATACTTCCATTTACAGAAGCACAACTGCAACAAATAGAGCAGCTGATGACAGACTTGGGAGCTTCTGACATCTGTGTGTTTCTAGTGCAACCCTGACTGCACATTGGTATTTATTTAATCTGAATTAGTTTGAAAGCAGGACTCT
>VYZP01064719.1:1842-31818 GCA_013400635.1 Hypocryptadius cinnamomeus | reverse complement strand
TGTAGAGAGTGATAAGGTCTCCCTGGAGCCTCCTTTTCTCCAGATTAAACTCCCCCAGCTCCCTCAGACACTCCTCATAGGATTTTGCTCCAGATCCTTCCCCTGCTCTGTTGCCCTTCTCTGGACACTCTCCAGCAGCTAAATATTTTTCTTGTGGAAAGAACAAAAACTGAACACAGGATTTGAGGTGTGGTCTCACCAGTGCTGAGTACAGGGGTAAAATAAAATCACTGCCCTGGTCCTGCTGGCCACACTATTGCTGATCCAGGCCAAGCTGCCACTGGTCTTGGCCACCTGGGCACATACTGGCTCTTGTTCAGCTGCTCTCAAGGTACACTTGACACTTCCAGGTCTTTTTCCCCTGGGCATTTTCCAGCCACTCTGCCCCCAGCCCGTAGCACTGTCTGGGGTTGCTGTGACCCAAGTGCAGGACTCAGCACTTCGCCCTGTTATGTCACACCCTTGGCCTTGGCCCATTGACCCAGCCTATCCTGGTCCCTCTGCAGAGCCTTCCTACCCTCCTGCAGATCAGCACTCCTGCCCAGCTTGGGGCTGTCTGCAATCTGATTGAGGGGGCAGTCCATGTCCTCGCCCAGGTCATTATTAAACATATTGAACAGGGCTGGCCCCAATACTGAGCCCTGGGGGATGATAAATGTGCATAAACAGATCTGTGTCTCTGCCAAGGGTTTTCCTTCTTCAGTTATGAATGGAGGACTTGGTGTTTTTAAAGATTATACAAAGTATAAAAGGTATAAAGTATACGGGTGTATACTTTTAAAGTATACACCTGTTCACCTCAGTTCCTTCAAATGTGTACAGACCAATCACCTCAACATTTTTGGTATACTATTTGCTGAACTTTTCAAAAGGTTTGTTTTTATTTGGTTTTGTTGTTTTGGTTTTTGTTTCATTCTATTTAAAAATAACTGTTTATTAAAAAGAAAATCTTAACAACTGGTAAATATTTGTATTCAAAAAGAGATTTTGGAAGTGGCTGACTTTATACAGATATCTCTTTCCAACACCTCTTCAGGAGGCAGAAAAGTGGAAAGGCATCTGCACATCTCTGTCATGGCTGAGATTGAGCTTGTGCTAAGTGACTGAGCAGCAACTGAGTGGATTGAGATGACTGAAGAACTGGCTATACCTGGGCTGCAGGTGAGTAAACTTCCTTTCATACCTTTTGCTCGTGACCTCTATATTTGTATTTGCCCAAGGTGGACTGTGTAGGAGGTTTGCTTTTCCTCTATTTTACTTTGTCAGCCAGTTGTGTCAAAGTGTGGCACTAGTACCATAAATGCTCTTGTTCTTCTCTTTCTCAGCAATCACCTTTGAGCTCAATTAAAGGTTCTCATTGCTTTATCATTGCCAAAACTTTCTTAACCACAGAGATCCATTCTCAGCAGTAAACCCTTAGAAAAACAGCATGGATGAAAGGATGCATTGAGCAATTGCCTGTGCAGCCCACCTTGCCTCAATTATGATGAGGCAATAGTGGGGGGAAGTACTTGTCTTCCCACAGCTGCCTGGATTCTCATCAATATCTTGAGATGCAAGGGAAAAATCACAGCCACTCAACATTTTGATCCATTAGGTGAGGCATCTGACACAAAACTCATTGAACTTAAAGGATGATTTTTCCATTGATTTCAACAGCTCTAAATATGGTCTGATGCTGCTGCCTGGGATGGTAAATTTACTTCAAATAAAGCAGAAGATTTAATTTCTTGGATGTTTCTTCTGCCTGGAACCATTGCTGACCTCTGGCAAATAAAAAAATAAAGTCTGCCTGGACTTACTGACTTGTTTAGTGTGGAGCCACGGTTATGGTGTCTGGGAAGACATATTTTTCTGTCAATAAGGTCTACCAGCAGCAGTAAAAGTGGGAAGTATGCTTACTAGTGTGCATCTGAGCTGTTTTAAAACTCAGGCCATGACACCAATGGCTGCAGTACAGAAAGAGGAGAGGCTGCTACTGTACCCCAGCAGAACTCAACCCACCTAGTTTAGTTTTTCCCTCAGCTAACTAGCTTGGCAGTCAGGCTGAACAGTTTTCCTGATGGAAATCTCCTGATGCACATGAGCAGTTCATTCACAGCAGAAACAGGCATGCTTTCTACAGTCATCTGATGAAATTCTGACCCATGTACATGTGTCTAACAGCTGTGACAGTGGATAGTTTTGCTACATTAAGTGTTAATGAGGTGCAGGTCTGGGGGTTGTGCTTGTTTTAGCTAGGGTAGTGCTAATTTTCTTCACAGTAGCTAGACTTGGGCTGTCTTTTGAATTTGTGCTGAACAGAGTGATGATAGATGAGATCCTTTTTTGTTATTGCTGAGCGGGCCTTGCACACAGCCAAGGCCTTTTCTGCTTTTTATACTGTAATGCTGGTGAGGGGATTGGGGGTGCATGAGAGGTTGGGAGGAAACACAGATAGGTGACTCCAACTGTCCAAAGGGATATTCCAGACCATGTGACATCATGCTTTGTATATAAAGTGTGGGGAAGAAGGAGGAAGAGGGGGATGTTTGGAGTTTGTCTTCCCAAGTACATGTTGGGCACGATGGGGCCCTGCTGTCCTGAAGATGGCTGTGAAAGGCACCTGTCTGCCTTGTGAAACAGTGAATTCCTTGTTTTGCTTTGCTTGTGTGTGCAGCTTTTTCCTTGCCTATTAAACCATCTCTATCTCAACCCATGAGTCTTCTGGCTTTTACCCTTCTGGTTCTGTCCCTGATCTCACTGGTGGGGCAGTGAGGGAGTGACTGTGTGGGGCTTGGCTGCTGGCCGGGGTTAAACCACAGCAGGGTGTGAAGTATCAACAGGCACAAACTGGGTGTAACTATGGCCAGTCTGAGAGCCAGGAGACTGTCTGATCACTGGAGCAGGAAGGCTCTGGAACAGCACTTTGGTAGGAGGCCAGACTCCTAACTTTCAAGTGAGTATGAGGAGAGTTGGTTCTCTGTTCTTCTGTTCTGACGCCAGTCAGGAATAACTGTTCGCTAAGTTTAATGTCTGTAAAGCTGGACTTGCACACTTTGTCAAGGACATGCTTGTGCCATTATTGACACTTGCTGAGTATCACAGGCGCTCAAATGAAGTACTAGCAATTTCAGGGAGTTAAGACAATGGAAAACTTTGTTCAGGCCGGCAGGAAATGTACCCTGTAGGTCCAATTTACAAGCTTTGAGCAATATAATTTATTTTCCTTTGAAGCTACATGCAGAGGTATCTATCCCATGGTCTTCCAGATAACTCAGTGTCTTATCTTACCTTCTGTGTTCATGGTCCCAAAAGAATTAAATAACTTGGCATCAGTAGTTTTTGTGCACTAGAGTTTCTGCTTTCTTTTTCCTCTTGTGTGTATTCAAAGGAAAGGAACAGCAAAGCTAATACTAATGAGAGAAACTGGGATCCTACTCTCAGAGCAGAAAGCATGACAGTCATCAAAGATTAAAGAATCTGTGTGCAGATCCTCTGAGAAAAGAACAGGAACCTAACCTCTGGATTTGAAGTGCTCCATGCTGTGTGCAATACTTGAAGGAGAAAGAAGAACACAAGAGGTGTGCCTGGGCCTCACCCAGAGCCCAGGAAGTAAGTAGAAACTTTGGTTGCAATAGACAATATATTAAGTCTTCCATCTGCATCTAGATGAGACTCTAAAAAGCTGAAGGACCCATGGGTGTGGAGTATCTCTGCTAATCCTTTGTGCCCCACAGGAGGTTTCTGTGTCTCCTACTCCAGGCAGAACCCCTCAGTAGCAATCTGAATAACCAGGCCTGCATCAGCAGGGAGGGATAATCTGGCCCACAGTGCACTGAATTCCACTGTTGCCCAATGGCTGTATTGCCCTCTGCCAGCTGAACAGCGTCTGGCTGCCAGATTCTGCAGAGACCTGTATCACATCTCTGTAAACATGCTTTCTAAATATGGTAAACCTCCATGTACTCTGATGATTTTTGCCTTAAGTAAGACAAAAAAAAAAAATTAGGAATAATTTTTTTTTCCATCTGACTGCCTTTTAGATAAATACTAAAATCCCAGAACACTGGGACAAATGAGTAATTGTCACCAATGAGGGGGAGGAGGATAAATGTTATAAAACAGCATCTGGTATGTATGAAACCAGCACAAGACTGAGAAATCCAGAATCTCCAATTGCCAGTTTGTCTAACTTCTCTTCTTAAGGGAAAATGCTACTATAAAAAAATCAGAATAACTTTCTCTTGAAAACCTTGACGTTTCCTCTCATTCCGAGGCAGTATTAAGTTACTGCTTGAAAAATGTCCTCGTCTGTGTGAAGAAACTCAGTGATTCTTTATTCCCTGCTTCTCTCGAGGTCTCAATGTTAATTTTATTCATCCACCACACAGTGACCACTTGACATTAGAAATTGGCTCTCAAATGCATTAAGCCCGGGAGCCAGACCAAATGCAAGTGGGCCCTCACAGTTTCCCTGGAGCTAAGTAAAATAGACAAATAAAACTCAAATCAACAGCAAGAAAAGTACTTTTAATACTCATGATGGACGTTACTATTTGGAACTCAGTGATTGCCAAGTCCACAGGTCCTACTGTGGCTGGTAATGCACAAAACCACACACACTCACAAAAGACAGGGTTCTTGAGAGTCTGCATTTTTGGCTTTTGGGTCTTTTTTGAGTAACATATGTTGCATGCCTTCTCTTATTTCATTGGTGTGCACTGGTGCCTTCTGGGACAGATCAGCAGTGTTGTGAAAAGAGGCTGTGAAGCCATGTTGTGTTGTCATGTCATGTTATGTATGCCATGTTGTGTTGTGTATATCATGTCATGTTACACAGGTATACACTATCCATGGTCATGGCAGCCACAGTAAATCTGTGCATCTTTTTAATGTTTGCTGCCTGGTTCATCCTATCCAGCTTTGTACATTTTAGACCAGGTCAAACTTCTTTGACCATTTGGCACAGGAACTCTCTTCCTGAGTGCCCAGCTGGAGGATATTAATTCCTTTTCAGTTTTTCATCTTCTCATTTTGACTTCCTTCTGCCCACCCACCTGCTTTGCCAAGATGGAAAGACTACAAGCCTTCCTGCTCTCTCTCTGCCCTCATCTGAATAAGTAAACAAAAATCAATATAGCAGTTTGTAAGAAGAAAAAGAGTAAAGGATGCTGTGACAGTAGGACTGCTTTCCCCCACAGATGTAGAGCTCTTATCACCATACAAATGGTAAGGCACAGTCAAGATTGCTAAAAGTATTGCAAAAATAATGAATTTTGCAACACATATTATATGTTTTTACCTCAGAGGTATCCAGAGGGGCTCTGAAGGGAATCCAACAAGGCTAATTCTAGCTGGGAAGCCAGACAAGTCATGGAAGACCCAGTAACCATGGTCATGTGAAAAGAGGCCTGGGCAGCCCAGGGAGATAAACATTTAGAAGTACCAGCAAGAAAGACACGTGAAAGGTGGTGCCAATAGGTCCCATAATACCAGCCAGTAAGTGCAACAGGACAACAGCAACGTTTGCCAAAGCACCGTCAGTGGGATAGAGGCTCCTCAGTGGTGACCAAGAATAACATAGAAGGTACTGGCATAAGGACAGAAATTACATCATGGGGAGGGCTGGTGGAAAGAAGAAAGCTCTCAAGGACAGATTTATTTTTGTGCATGAAGAAAGATGTTTCTGAGTTTCAAGATAGATAACTCCTGCCCAGGACTGAAGATATATGTGCATAGTCATCAGAAGAGTTAGACAGATGAATACAATAACTTTGCAATGTGCAATTTGCTGCTCACACTTCAGCCACACAGATACTGATAAATATATCCATCTGCTGTAAATGTAGAAGCTCTTTGCAAAACTTATTTGTCTGTTGTTCAGCTCAAACTGCAGGACAAAACTTGTGTCTCATAATGAGCCTTTCTCTTTGTGGTCCATACACATGGAATGGAAGCTGGCTCACTCACCAGACTAAGATTGCTTAAACATGAAACATCATTGGTTGTCTTTGAGTTCAATAAGGATGCAATAATTATTTTTACCTAATAATTAAAGGAAAAAAACTAAGCTAGAAATCCAAAGACAGTCCCTTTCATGGCACCACTGGAAACATTATTATGAACTGTCTTTACAAAACCACAGGAAAGAGCAAGCTGAAAGAACACACATTTTGGTAGAGTTTTAATTCAGACCATGTAATTTAATTCTGAATTACAATAGATCAAAGGGAAACTGAATTTTAAAAAATACCTGTTGGATTGTGCAGAATGGAGTTCCTCTTCTTAATAGCTCTGAAAATATTACTGTGTCATGAGGCTCCATCAATCAGAAAACCCAAAGAGCAAGGATAAATTGAAGGTTAAGTGCATGTTGCTGGGGAACACCCTAACCACCTTCCTTTTATGATTATAAACCGGATGAGTTTGTGTTGATGGATCTATTAAGAACAAAAAAACAGCAATCTATATTCACACAGAGGCTTTCTGCTCATACATTTCCCCCAATGTGTATGACCACATTGTATCTTGCCATATCAGATAATGAACTGTCACTATTTCTCTGTATGTTGCTTTTCTAACAGAAGGAATAACCTTGCTCTCAAAAGGCTGGTTATTACTTTATTTCTAAACTTTTCTTTAGCACAGGAAGACAGAGCACTCTGATATCATTTCATTGTTTCTGTGTTCCCTTCTGACAGAAGGGAAGCACAAAAGGAAAGGAAATGAAGCCCTAAATCCATAAGAAGATCAAACTCCTCCCTGATGTAACTCCAGTGAAATAATGTAATAAGGCCCATGGATGCACCCAGCCCACTTTTTTTACACAGGAACAATAGAAGTCCTAAATATTTCAGGAGTCTCAAACAGGGCGACATCCATACAGCAGGACTCAAGATGGATATTTTCATCTGGAAGAGAATTTTGTTTTTGCAGTTTGTGTCTTTTTTATTGCAGGATCTGGAGAGTGTACATTTTCAGGTAGACACACAGTTACTTTCTAAATAAAGAGGTAGTCTGAGTTTGATTTCAGTGGAAATTGGAAGAGGCCACACATGCATAGGAAACATGCTGTTACCTAACCATGTGCTACTACATCGTGGGAACACTAGAAAGGTACACCATCAACACATTCCAGGTGTCTAATTTTTCCTTAACTGATTGGATGCTGCAGGCTGTTTGGTGCCTTTAGTTCAAAAATTGTGCTCTTTAAAATGACAGGCACTGCTAATTTTGTCCTAAAACCGGGATTTATAAAATCAAGCATTTATAAAATCTGAAACGTAAGGAATTGCTAAATGTTACTGTTAAACGCTACTTGCTTGCAAACTGATATATACCCTCTGGCAATGCCTGAACTCCCATACAGCAGCAACTTGGAGCTACATTAAACAGTACTATGAAAACTAAAACTACTTCTGTTGTTTTTCATTGACTTTGATGCTTGATGCTGACTAAAAAGTCGTTGCTTGAGCTTTCATTGTGTAGGCAGCATCTCCTTAAGGCATCGTCAGTCTGTACAGCTGCAGTCAAAAAGCAGAGGCATCAGGAGCCCTCCCTGCTGTAGCATCACACAGGCCAGCTCTCAAAGCAGCTTTCAGGGTGTTTGGGTCATGCTGCTGCTGCTGGTTTGGGAAGCCTACGGTGGATACTCTCCTTACTAAAACTGGTGTTCTGCAGTGTCTCTTGTGCCTTTACAAGATTTTGTTCAAGGTGCTATGTACTACTCTTCTTGGTTATGCTACCTCAAGTTCCAATCTGTGAATACTATTCCTAACTTTCGAGATGTCACTTAAGCTTGCTCTTAAAAATGCTTCTGCTCTTTTTTAATGCTGTATGAATGGTATTAATGAAGAAAAAGGTTTCTGTTTCCCTCCAGTCGAGAAAAGCACCGAGTTCTGAATGGAATTGAGAAGCAGCTGATCAGTTTTGGGCATGTGAGTCTGAGTAAAGAATCCGGGGTGGTTCTTCCCGCCCACCTCCATTTCCCCTAAGTATGCATTAAATCGCACTTCGTAAGTAAAGACGGTGTGAATGGTGTGCCAGGTCACATCCCGTCTACCTCCTCGCAAGCAGTAACAATTTCTGAAAGATTTAGTGCACACATTAAGGGTTCATGGAAGCCGTCCAGCGCGCTTCTAACGGCTTGGATCTAATTAGTCATTCAAGATGTTTATTTTTAAATAATGTACAGAGAAACACGGTAATTTTAGGATGCCGGTTCAGGGAAGGGGTAGCGGGGAAAGTGGGGAGGGGTGGTTCTCCCACGGAGGAGCTCCTCCGGAGGCGGATGCCGAGGTGGGGCGCGGGAAGCGCTCGCCGTGAGCGGGAAGTGATGCCCGCAGGCTGCTGTGGATGCGGCGATCCCCCGAGATCCCCCGACAAACCCTCTCCGCCGGCGCTCCCTCGCACTTCGCCCCTGCGGCGCGGGGAGCCGCGTCCTCGGGACCAGGCGGCTCAGGGAGCCATCACTCCCGAGGCTCCCTCCGGGTCGCTGCGGGATTAGCTCCGCGCCTGCCCTGCCCTGCCCTGCCGTGCCCGCAGCCGCCCCGCCCCAACTGCTTAAGGCGGGCTCGGGGGCTCAGCTCCGGCTTAGCCCGGGGCTCCTGTCCCCGCGTCCCCTCGGGTACCTCTCCCCACCTGTCCGCGGGCGCTGCCCGTGACATCATGGAAACACCCCTTCCCCCGCCCAGCGGCCGGGAAGGCGGGCGGCGGCGGCTCCGGGCGGCGGCGGGGCGGGGGCAGCGGAGGCTCCTCCCGTTGGCCGGCGCGGCCGTCAGTCGAGCGCGGCGGTGCCTCCGCCGGTCCCGCTCCTGGATGTTCCCTGCCAGCCGGAGCGAGCGCTCACCCGGGCCGGCCCTTTATGCTGACTGTCGCTCCTGCCGGGCTCCTTCCTTCCTCGCTGCTGCCTGCGGGGCGCCGTAGGTGTGGAGCTCAGGTGGGTGTCCGCCGTAGGGACGGGACGGGGCGGGCTGGCGGCGGTGGCCGCTCCCTTCGCTGGATCGCTGCGGGACGAGCCGGGGCTCCGCGGGACGGGGCGGGCCGGGGGGCGGCAGCCGGCGGACTCGGCACGCGAGAAAAGTGTCGCTTCGGCGCCCTGCAAGCGCCTTTCACGCCCGGCTGGCAGCGAGGGCGCCCACGGCTGCCGGCCGGGCGGCTGCTGCCGGTGCAGCGCCTTATCCCGCCGAGCCCCTCCAGCCCCCTCCTGCAGCCCTCGGGGTCTCCGCCGCGCTGTCACAGCCCCACGAGGCTCTTCCGGAGCGACAGCCAACTTAGACACCTTCCCTGCTCCGGGAGGGTGCTGCTGAGAGGTTTCTTTTCCTGCCGGTGCGCTCCGTGTGGCACCGAGCCGGAGCGAATTCCAGGTGAGCCGGGACGCGCCGGGCAGCCGCTGCCCCGGGGATGGGCTGGAGCAGCTCTCGCTGCGGCTGCGGGCTCTGGGGAATCGCCCGGCAGCCGGCTGGCTGTGAAATCGTGGAACTTCAGAAATCTTGGGCGTGTTTGCAAAGCTGTCGATCTGTGCTCAATCTGTGGTTCTCTGTGCTCATGTGAAATAAAGAAGAAAAAATGCCACCATTATTATTATTATTATTTCTTGCCTCTATCTTAAATAGGTTAATTAAATCCAGCTTGTTTCTAGGTTGATTTAATTTCCATTTGAGGACCAATTAGGCAATATGAGCTTTTAAATACTCCATTACTTGAAAACTGTTTGGTGTACAGTACTTCACAGTTCAGTGACAGTGAAGTACTCTTCATTGAGACGGTTTCGTTTTTAATAGGAGGGTATCTAGAACATCTAGAGAAAAGAACATTTAATAAATGTAAGGTAATTTTCTGCTGTATGTTTTTGTCCTAGGCCGCTAATGATGGTAACCGTGTTTTTCTTTCTCTGTTTTCTTGAGAAGGGACAAAGGGAACAGTTGCTTCATCCCTTGACTTTCATCGATTAATCACAGAGTTCAGAGTGTTTCACTCACAGAGTTCAGAGTGTTTCACTCTACTTAATTTCAACAGAGCTTGTAAGTCCGGTTTGGGTATTTAAAGCGTGTGTTTTCATGGACATTTTCTGTAAAGCCCTGGGCAGCGACAGTTTTAATTTCCATGAACTTTGTTTTTTTTATTGTTTAAAATGTTTTTTTTAAAGATATCTTTAAATAATACTCCCCAGTCTGCACTCCCAATACCATCGTGGCTCTAATTTCAAAGCAGCAGCATTCACAAGTCTTGATTCTCTTTACTCTTATATTGCTTTTCCCACACATTGCATTAGACCCACTTATGCCATCTCTTTCATAATTTTGAATAGTATCTGGGTTTGCATGCAGGAAAGGTGGGAGAGGACTGTTAGGTGTTGGAGATGTTCTCTGTGTGTGCACTGAACAGTTGTGGTTGTGCTGAAATTATTAGTGTGTTCACCAAGGACAGGAAATGATGGTAAGGCTCTGCTGGAGTCTGCCTGTTGCAACACTCTGTGTGTGCCTAGCTCATTCGCTGTTGCAAATGTATGTATGCTGTATTTGATACAAAACCTTATTTGGGTTTTTTAAGTAGATGTGTGTACATTGTTGTAAAGAATTGGGTCTTGTTCAATCCACATCTATTGTAAACAGATGTGTGTCAGTTTAATTCCCGCGTTTGTTGCATTCTCTAGACCTTGTTACATACTGAGGAGAAAATAGAGTCAAACGTGGCATATCCCGGACCTTATGGTTTCTGATTGTAAAGCTGAGTTTTCGGTTTCTACAAATGGTGCTCTTAGCTACCAAATGAGAAAAGCCTCTCTATAGAAAAGTTAATTCATATCTAAAGTACTAATATGTTTTAGGTTTAAATTGGATTTGCTGCAAAGTGCATTTCAAAACCATGCAGTGATGAACGAGGCAGCAGAATGAGTATATATTACTGTGCATGGGGTACTTTCACATGTCAGAAGAAGTGTACTATCTGTATCAGCATATTTTGATCTCATTAAATTTAATCTACTTTAGTACAGGTAAGATTTGACTTACTGAAGTAGCAAAGTTTTGCTGGTAAAAGGCTGTGGTGTAGATACTGTGATGCACTGCTACTAAGATAGCAAAGAAACTTCTAGGAGAATCCAATTGCTTTTTTTCTGTATCAAGTTTCAGATAATAGGATGCAGATACACTGAGATCTGACAAACAACTCTCTGGACTGGGACTAATATGCTTCCAAATTTACCCTGCTCTGCTCTATGAGATGCTGGATTTGCATGCCTGTGTTCTGCATTAGTGATTATGTTCAGACATTATACTTTGGGAGGCAGACACTGTTTTTGGGCTCCTGCAGCTGTCACTTGTGCAACATCCTTGAATACTGTGCCTTGAAATACATATTTCATTACTTAAGTTTGTCATTTATCTGAAGGACAAGGAGGTTTTTGGTATTGTAACATTCTGTCCTGTTGTGGGTGGGTACTTGTCTTTATTCTACTTACATAAAATATATCTCCTCCATGTTAATTTCTAATTACCTTAGAGGGAGGTTTTCTGTCTGCCTTCAAGGTTGAGTGGTGTGGGTGTTGATGCTAATGACTATGACAGCCTAGGTAAGTTGTTGGCATAATAGCTAGAGAAAAGCACAGCTCTGGGTCTGACCCTGGGAGGCAGGATATCTGTAACTCCTTCTTTGAATCTGTTTTAGCATGTTACTCATGCAAAGTTCTTGAAGATGCTTGTGGCTTTCACACAGGGTATATGTTCAGAAATAGATTCTATTATATATGAAGTTATGACATGAATGAACAGCGTTGGGGTTTTGGAACTTTGTCAGCATGAAGCTCATGCACGTTGTTGCAAGTCACTTGAAACATTTAAAAATAAAGTTGAGGACAGCCTCAGCTGGGGAAGAAAACTGAGAACTTGTACAAATTCTTTCTGATTTTCTGTATTTAGCTGTCGCAACTGAGATAATTTATAAATGATCAGAGCTGTTGTGGCTGCTGAGTTTGTTTGTTCAGGGGGTTTTGTTTTGTTTTTTTCTAAAATACAAATTCAGTGGCAAGTCTGGTACCTGCCTTGCTGCTGAAAGCAGCGAGGACTCTAGGAATGCTAGCTGAAACTGGGAAATGTACTTGGCCATTGCAGCTCAGCCTCTACTGTCCTGCCTGTCTGGTGTGCCTGGCTCAGTGCAAGCTCCTTAGGGTAGAAGTCACGTGTTGGTGTGAGGCACTGAGCACAGCAGGGCCTAATCCTATTTCAGTGTCTGGGCACTCCATGATGTTAACCATGAAAGTAAAGAAATAGAGTTGAGCTGCTTTCAATCTGGCTGGTGCTGAGCAGTTTTTGCAATGTCTGTTTGCTATTTGCTAATAATTCTCAGTCTTTGAATGCAGGCTATTCTAGACATGCCTCTTGAATTGTGGAAAATACGTACTGATAAGCAAGACTTGACAGGAATCCCTGTCATGTGCAACAGGAGGAACAAATAGAGAGAACTGACTTTCACTGACATCTAAGCCCTAAGCTTAGGGAGTATGTAGAGAGTTGCTATGTTCATCTAGCTCTTTGAGATATCTCTAAACTAAATAATTGTGCATCTTGCTGTGAGACAGACATCCTGACATAAAGATAGTGGCTGTCTAATAGCATCTGATAAGTCACAGGAGAAAGGGTGCAGATAGGATGTTTTATGTGTCTCTGTTGTTTGTCAGTGTTGTAATTGCTTAGACTGAATGTGAAAACTTGTCCTTTGAAGTCATTGAAAAGCATACTAGGCAAGCTCTGCATTCCTTGTGCAGCCATGAGGTGTGTGTATATATATCTGTGGTTTTAGATTTGTCATTTTTAAATGCAGTTGTTAAACTACAAGTATCTGAACTGAACATTTCCTCTCTAGTCTTTAAGTTGTGGGGGTTTGATACCTGAATCGTATTTAGTTTGGCAAACACAACTGCTGCCATGTCAACACTTAATTATTTCCTTCTGAACATTTTCTTTGGCAATTATATTAACATGAATGTGCAAACAAATCTCCGTTTCCTCTGCTTTCCAATGTAATGCATAGGCTGAGAATTAATGACATTTTTCTTTTGATTCATCTTTACATATTAGCAACTTTTTAATTGAGTCTTCAATTCAGAATCTTCAGATTCTGCCCCCATGCTAGTTGAACTTAATCCTGAAAAAAATCACAGCAAAACCGTGGTAGTATGTGGTGCTGCAGTTGACATGCAGCAGTTGTATGTAATTGCTGTACTTAGAACAAAGACAGTAACAATACAAAGCAGTAAAGGTGAGAAACTCATCCTTATTTGTGTTTCTGTGTTTACTGTAGTGGTATCTATTGAATTTCAGTAGTGACTTTTTTATTATCATTAGGGGACAAAAAAAGTATTGGACTTTCTGGCCATTCTGTGTGTCCTCTGATGAATGTTTTCAGGGTAAAAATCTGAAATATTTCCCTTACTGAAAGTAGTCGTACTTTTCTCCCATACTTTTCTTAGTTGCAGCTAATTCTTGTATTATTGCTAATGATGATACTGCAGAGTCTGTTATCACAACTGTAATCTCCTATCTCTTGTGCCAGTCACTTAGGTCACTTTTAGGTCACTTCTCTCTTATCTGATGCCACTTACACTCGCGATTCTGGAGGCTTTTCCTAGTCATAGTGAACACTTTTTTACTGTTCCAATTTTAGTCTGCTCCACTTTCATATAGTTGTTGGTGAAAATGAATGAAGCTCCTGGTGTTCATGGTTCTGATAAGCAGCAGCTGTGTGGATATACTGCATTTGCCTCCCATGTACACTCTGCCCAGAGAGTAGCTGAAACCCCTGGAGAGACAATTTCTGAACAGCCTGGCAATCAGGGAGAGAACCATGTGTGCCGGAGACTTTATCCTTCTCAGTGCACAAGCCCATCTGTGTCACTGTTAATTCTGCTTCTTACAGAAGGTCAAGTCCTGCCCTTCAAGTTTTCATGTGAGCAGGGTAGGATACAGGTCTCTGGTACTACTTTCTTCCATCTTGCCAGTCACGCATGTTAAAAACATTTCGTTACAATGTCTCCCTCTTCTCCAAGATAATTGCTTTGTCAGTGTGCCTAGAAAAACAGCCTTGAGGAGGGATAGAGTTACTTCATGCTCATAGTTGCTGAAGTGAAATATACAATTCTTATTTTTACAGGACTTTTTCAGTCCTGTCTGCAGTGACAACATACGACTTCGAGACCAGTCTTGCTAAGTGTTTCTGTCAAAAAGGTTCTGGTGCTACCTCAGGCTGTGAGGCATAACCATGGCATCTGCCCTGAATATGATGTGGAATGCATCTTGCTCATACTGGCAGCTGAGACTACTTTAACTGTAACTGTGCTGCCAGAGAAGAAGTTTGTTTAATAGTCTGATAAAATGCTGTATTCTGAAGGAGGGTGAATGATTCTATCATTTTTCAATATCTCTTGCTTGTGACAAATACAAGTGCTGAGATGCCCTACAAAGCTTTGACAGCATAAAATCTGAATTCAGGTGCAATTTATGATGGGAGGAAGGGAGGAAGTTTCACTATGAACGTGATTCAGTCACTGACAGTCTCGTATCCCTTAAAAAAGGAAACAGCAAGTGTCTGTTAATCTTCTGTGGTAGCGCTTGACTGATTTAAAATAACAATGTGTAAATCATCAGTAGCAACAGCGATCCTGAGGACAGGCAAGTGACTGTGTTCTGTGTGTTTGGGAGCAGATGAGCGAGCTCCAAAGGATGTGGGCCACTGAGTCTCTGCTAGTTCGAGATGACTGCGGTTAGGAGTTTGTGGTGGCTCTCTCAGGTTCACTCCCTGATACCTTGCTGCTTGCCAAAGGAAGGCAGGCTGGTACTTGCTGAGAGATGCCTTTCCACGATTTGGTAGCTGTGTGGGGTTTTCCCCCTTAACTGCATGTTTCTGTGTCTGTGCAGCATAGAGGCACGTGAGCTCTTAGTTCACGGGAACTGTGCAGCCATTTAGGCAGCAGGTCCATCTTTTTAGCAATGATTCCCCACCTCCAAAGAAGATAGGCCACCTAGAATGCATCAGGCTGTTCGGAGCTGACATTTTTGCCGAAAGATTGAAGGTATTTGCTTATTAAATAAGTAATATTGGAATAAAGGAACAAAAAAAAAAAAGAAGGAAAAGGTGTTAAGGCTATGCCTAAAGAAAACGCCTCTCCCTAACTTTTTTTTTGCTAACAAGAGTAATTCATAGGACTCTGTGGTCTACCCTGGGAACTTGTCAGAACTCCATCTTACTTGCTATTACTGTTCAATAGGGTTAGCTGAATCATTCAGAACAGACATGTTCAGTTTCCTTAAAAGATAACGTTCTGATAATGGCTTTGTCACTTCTTAAGATATGTGAGAGGACCAGAGACAACGGGCATTGAAACGGGAAGGTTCCCTCTGAACATCAGGAAGTTTTTCCTTCACTGAAAAGGGGGGTGACTGAGCACTGGCACAGGTTGCTCAGAGAAGATGGAGTCTCCCTCCTTGGAGATACTCAGAAGCTTTCTGGATGTGATCCTGGATAACCCATTTCAGGTGATTCTGCTTGAGTGGGGGGTTGGACCAGATGCCCTCCAACTGGGGGGGTTCCTTCTTAACTTGAACCACTCTGTGATAATTTTACTAGGGTATTTTGAAGCTCAGTGTGGTGCAATTCTGCTTTTCAAAATCTTAGATGAACAAATTAATTTTTAAAAGCCAGCTAGAGTCTTGGTATTTTTTTTCTAGTCTTGGCTGTGCCTTAAAGTCAATAAGCAACCTTGTGGTTGAGGTACAGGTCATCTCTCATACAACAGGGTGCATCCATTGTTGGAGTAGGCTTCCTGTGGAGGATTGGTGATGTCTGTCTGAGACAATTTGAGTTTTAAAAAGAGCTAGAGCTACTGGGGTTTTCTAATTTGCTTTAAACTGAAGTCAAGTAACAGCAATATGTGTATGAAGAGAGGAGAATCTAGGCTAGATCTTGTCCTGTTATTGAACTCTAGGAACAACCATGTTAGAAAAGAAGAGTTAATATTTCTTGTTTGCTTTCTGATTAAGGTCAAACAATGGAAGGAAAAGAGTTTAGGTGTTGGTCTGCAGGATTTTGTCATGTCTTGGCAAGAAAGATACTGGTTATTAATATGTGAATTCAGTAGGTGTGCTCTTACAAGTGTCAACAAATACAGTTTAGTGAATAGAATGATGGACAACAAAGATGTATTATGGGCCCTCAACAAAGATGTATCATGGACCCTCATTTGCCTACAGCTGTGGTATCTGTGCCACTTCTAGGCTGAGAAAGCAACCAGCTGGGTTTAGATTCCAGGAAAATTTCTGTGCCAAAAATATCAAGCCAAAGTATTATGATTGATTCTTGTCTTCCTTAACTGCATGGTACTGGTATTGTTTTACTGAGTGACCTAACTAGGAAGTTAACAATTCATAGTTCTTGCACTACTGCCACAGCTGCTGAAATTCAGGAAGTATAAAACACATTCATTCTTTCCTGTTGTTTAAAAAGGAAAAAAAAAAAAAAAGTATATGAGTGAGTTCACTTGCAGATTTCTTACTGTCTTTGAAACCCACCAATTTCAACTGTAAGACATTAAACCAGAAGCACTCATAATTATAACTTTATAAACCTTATAAAACTAAGGCTCACTTACTAAATATCTCCCAGTGCTTAGAGACTACCAAATTGTTGAGGAAGGAGAACTGGCTGAGGGAGGGAAGTGCTACTGTGGATAAAGTAAGTTCTTGCCTTTTAGCTGATAGCCAGCTTGTTTTGTTGAAACAAGCTTTTCTAACATCCTATTTCTTAGAACAAAAATACAAATGCTTTGCTGAAATAATGTTTTTTCACTCACTGAATAAATATGGAACTTCAGATTCAGAGATAAGAAGTTAGAATTTTCCACAGGATGGCTGAATCATAGTCTTCTCTCCACACATGGACACAATTTTACAGCTTATTTTCCTGTGTGTAATACTATATTGTACTTTACCACTTGAAGTTCAGCAGGATCAATTCTTGCACTTGAAAATCAACAGCAGAGCCATTGTCAGGATAACACTTTCGCTGATGACACTTGCTGTTTGTTTTCTTGTTTTTGAAAGAAGAAAAAGGAAGTAATGTCAGGCTTTGGCAAAATGGCATATTTGATAAGTGTGGTTTATAATTTTTTTTTTCCCTTTATTGCCGGAACACTTAAGTATACAATATCACTTTCTTCTGCCATGTCATGTGTGTGCAATTGTGGGTGTACTGAAGATCCCTTGCAGATAATACTGCATTTTAAAAGATCAGGTTTCAAGTAATGGGGACACCATAGAGTATTTTTAAATGCATGCAAGTAATGGTTTCCACCCAAAAAGTTTAATAATCTGCTTTTAGTCCTAGTTGATTATTTTGATAAGCTGAGCAGGGAAAATGCAACTTCCCATTTATTTCTGGCTGTAGTGTCAGCCACCTCTGGTTTTAAAGAAGTGGTTTTCTTAATCTCATAGTAATTCAGTGCTAGAACAGTGGCTGTATCTCAGTGACACCAAGTGACTGTTCTCACTTTGGGAGATAACAGCTTCCTATTTGAAGAGGCTTGGGAAATCTTGGTTTCTGGGGCACAGCTGAGCATTTGGAAACATTGGTGTTTTCCTAACCATGGATGCCATTTCAGTCTTGGCATTCCAGACATGACAGGTCACATCAAACTACCAAACCTTGTCAAGTGAGTTTGCATTATTTACTTTAATATGACTAGAATGCATGGTTAGCATAAACACACCCTTCTATTCAGTGCAGAATGAGAGTTGTTTGCTCAAATTTAAATAGTAGTTCAGTCTCCAGAGCCCTTCTACAAAAGGATCATCTCTGCTTGCTGTTATGTGAATTTTATGTTCTAAGCTAAAAAGAAAAAAAGTTTGTCTCTTGACCATTAGAAAGATGCAATGCCTTTCTCATTATGGCCTGTCTCCCAGCACTCACATCTTGCAGAACTAGAACTCTTGAGGGATTTTCTTTCTTAATATCATTACTCAACACTCTGCAAGTGCTAAGCTTCTTGATCTACCTTGTGATGGCTTACTTAAGAAGAGAGATGGTATAGGCTGTGCATTTTTTGTACATTAATTTATTGATAAAATCATGTCTTATATTAGCCCAGCATAATGCACTTAAAGCTGAGAGGAATGGTGGTATTCAGTAGGGGAACTAGGGATCAAGGGCAGGGAAACAGGATTTTCTATTTTTCTCTTAAATATTAATGTACAAAACTTAAATTCTTCTCTTTTGATTCTGGTTTACTGACTGCTTTTTTATTTCCTTGTGGGTTTTTTTGGCCCTTGAAAATCATGCGGGTGTTTTGAGTAAATACAGCCAAGTCATCTTAAGAAGCTGTTTTGCCCAGTCTTTGAATGCCACTGACACATTTGCATGCAAAAATGCTTTGTGAAATGTAGGAGGAGTGCAAAAAAAAATTGCAAGGCTTAGATGGGTTAGATTTTTGCTCGGATTGACTTTGAAGAAGGGAATTGTTCTATAATCTCCTACTTCCTCCTTGCATTGAGATTCTGAAGTGCTTGTTTCTCTGTGTCTGGGGAGTGTAGTTGTCTTTGGAAAGGCAAGGACATGCAAAGCATTGACATCAAATCAAGAAGAAAATGTGCATACCTTTCATTGTCAGAATTGATGTAATTGAAGCTACCTATGACTGGTAGCCTAAATACAAATTCCAAAGCATACCATTTCCTTGATCTGCCACTTAAAAAAATTATATTCCTTAAAAAAACCCCATAAAGACACACAAAAACTTTGCACAGAAGAAATACATGTAAGTGAGTAAAGATGAATTTTTATTAATGGAAACCTAAGAGTATTAAGGCAAGGTCAGTTTTCAGCCCAGATTAAATCAGCGATAATAACATTGGCAAGTGATGTAGAAAGACTTCCTTGCTGAAGGTGGCTGTACTGGCACATCATACAACTGGAAGAGAGTTCCTGGATTCTCATGTTCAGTATTTGTTGCAGTCAATGCATTTGTATTTTCCGTTTTGTAAAACTCCCAAGCATCTTAAAGTAGTCAAAGCTTGTCTCATTAACAAATTATTTCAAAGCTTACCTGTGTGGACTAAAACTTAATTCCAGGATTCTGGCTAGAAGTACCCACAACCAGCTTGTATGTCCAGTTGGATAAAATTGGTATTTTCTTTTGGTATTTGTAAGACCATTCGCATCCTTTGTAAAGCGGTTTTCTCTCTGTTGGTGTAGGGGAGGCTCTCTTTCCCCCAGTCAGTGTAGGAGACTTACATTTAGAGTTGAAGAGATGCAGGGAATCTTGTGATATGGCTGGTTAGGTATGCTTATGGTACTCATTTCAGAACACTCTTATGCTGTCAATCTTCCTTGCATAAACTTACATATATCTCACCTGTGTCTTTGGTGCTATTTTTAAATTTTCTGACCAGATTAGATACTGGCAGTGCCTTTTTTTGATGCTTCCCTACACGACTCTGTAGGAAATGCCTTAATTTATGTCATGAGTAGCTCTTTTCTCTTTTCATACCTTCATTAATTTGGCAATGAGTTGATCAGACATGTATTCCAGGACCTTCCTCTCCTTGGTCAATTCCCACTATCTCAGCAGAACTTGTGCTTGGTTTACTCCTTGGACCCTGACCTTGCCTCCAGGGCTGATAAGCTGCATTCCCTGTCACTGCTTCTGTTCATGTGGCTCCTCTCACCTGGTGTCCTAGTTGTTCAGTGCATCAGATGTGCCTTCTGTCAGCAGCAACTTTTGGTAGGCACCTCAATTCCCTTGCCAGTAGTAGGACTATTAAATAAAACTAACTCCAAGATAATTCTTGGCAACTTCTGGTGATCCGTGTCCAGCCTGATAATTTTTTATTGTCTGTGGCCGGCCAGTCACTTTGCAATTCTTCTACCAAATAAGATCATTACCACCTTTTTTAAATGCAGCTGTTGTTGAGTCCAGATGTGATCTAAGATTTCTCCTGTCTGTTAACTTTCTGTAAAAAGTTACTCTGTTAGTATTGACTGCATGGTGCTGATTGTAGTAGGGCTGATTTCTTTTTACCTTTCTCCCTTCTGTTTCAACTCTAAAGACAGGTATTTTGTTTGTACTCCTGCCATCATCTCCAACTGGGTTTTTTTGTTGCCTTTGGAAATACAGATGGTAGGTTTTAAATTATTTTATTGGCTGAAGTAGACACAAAAGAGGTGAAGTAGACACAAAAGCTTGAGAATAAATCAAAGTTTTATTTGCACCTCTATATACAATTTAATCTGCCTTTTTTTTTTTTTTTCAGAAATCTGTAGTGGTTTCATCTGTTTTTCTTCACACATACTCAGGAAGATGTTACTTTTAATTTCATGCTGGTTTTCATAATTTCCATGTCTGTTTCATAGTTGACATCCTATATTTATTTCTTTACTAAGAAATTTTCACTTCCAGATTATTACTTCGCATAGTTTCTATGAGTTGAAGAATTTAGTTTCTAATATCTTTTAAATCAAAAAATTTTTAAAGCTATAGTAAGCTAACTTTATTCCTGTATTTTAATATCTGAGGTGCAATTTTTTTAATCAACTTGTTCTCTGCCTTTTGGGAGCTGTGGTGAAGTGCTTATCTAGTTGGGGCTATTTCATCTTTCAAGTTATCTACTGCATGCTGCATCCCATGAGGCATTTCCAGATTTGTTTATGCACATTTAATGAAGCAGCAACTCAGCATTTTCAGTTTAGAGAGTCTGAACTCCTCAATCTACATGATGACTTTAAACTTCATGTGAGTCATAAGTTAATCTCTTGTAATGCCCAACTCACTGAGATATTTTTCATTCTAATAAAATAAAGTCTGTAGCAAGGCTGGGTTCTTTGAATCGACTGCAGACTCTGAGCAAGGCTGTCCTTTTTAAGTGTAGTTAGTTTTGGTTTGGTGTTTTTTGTTTTATTTTTGTTTTTACTCAGTCAGATTCTATAAGTTCTTTTGCAATGGTGTGTTTGGGGTGATTTTTGGTTTTTTTTTTTCGAAATCTATCACAATATTAAGTGGTGTATATTTGAACACCTCCTACCTCTATGGGTTTTTTTTTGAATAGCATGTGCATTTCATTGTGTTTTAGCCACTAAGATGCTGTTCTCCCTATGATATTTAATCTTGTGTTTAATTCAGGTGCATTCGTTTTGTAGTGGAGGCCTCTTTCTTTGTAAGTACACACATGGTTTAGAATGTTTTATCTCGTCATGCCTGTTTACCTGGGCAGACTGCTTGTCTGCTTGAACCCTGTTCTAATCTGTGCTAGGACTTTCAGCCCGTTATCAAACAATCAGAGATAAGAGTACTTCTTGGTCACATTCTCATTTTGCTTTACTTGTGCATCGAGGTTGGATGCGGAGGTTGTGTGGGTGCCCGACAACTCTCACTTCTCACTTTCATCTGTAACTCCCTCCCTGGGCGTGTCACCTTGTCCTTCTTGGTCAGTGTCCTTGTCTCATAATTGAGAGTCCTTGAGCAGGAGAGTCCTGCTGAGTGACTCTGAAATGCTGTAATGTTTCACCCATCTTTCTCTCTGCTCATTATTTTAATGCCTCTTTATCAAGTCACTTGAGATATAACTGGATCAATTGTTTGAAGTCCTGCCATATAAATAATCTCTAGAGTCTTTCCCCCCTCCTTAAGTAACCTTGTACACCCAGATAGAATATAGCTTTGAATCAGCAGGGAAATACATAAAGAGCAAGGGAGAAGGGAAAAGCCAATATATGTGAAACTGTTCACTTAAATGTGACTTTTTATATTTTACAAATGTAAAAAAGCCTCATGTTACATTTAAGTGAGTATAAATAATTAACTGAAAATTATAATGTGTCATTTTCTTTCAGTCACAAATACAGTAGTAGCTATTGCCAAGGTTTATCAGCAGCTATTGCTACAGCTAAGGCAAATTTGCAGGTCATCAGATGCAGAGGAAAACATCTGGTAAATAAATGGATTCTGGAATTTGTCGACATCTTGACTGGTCACATCTGTTTGATTTTTTTTTTTTTTCTTTTTTTGTTCAAGAAAATATCTCTGAATAAACTTACTGTGACTAGGTTGAAGCTTCTGCAGGATAGTATTTATTTATTCTGGTGGATGTCATATATTTACTCTGATGGATCTTGTTGTTTTAACGTAATTGCTTTTGAATTAATGCTTTCATGACAGTTTTGTGAATATTTAGGCCACAATTGTCCTGACCTGAGGCTGATAATGCATTTTTTTCTTTCGTGCCTTTTTTTATGTACACGTGACTTAAGAGGGGAAGGAGTTACACTGTACATGTTCCAATTTTGGAGAGGAGAACAAAATCTCTTCGGTATTACGGATGACGAGAAAATGAATTACCTTTTTGTGGTATCTTTTCTCTCCTGCTAATCCCCAGATCCAGATTTAGAAGCATTGTGTGTCTGCCCACCGTAGCTGCTTGCTTTCTTTCCGGTCTGATGCTGCCGTAGCGTTGGCTGATCTCCGCTGTTCCTCCCTCCTTTCTCTTGCGCGGGTTTGTCGCTTTTTTTCATAAAAGGCAGCATGTGGTGTGTCCCTGCTCACTGCACCTCACATGGTGGTTTCAGGTGTGGGGAGAGGCTGTTTGGTGCTCAGGACTTGTGCAGCCCTGGCTGACAGGCTGCCTGCCCTGCCCCTGTCTGGTTGCTGCTGCCTGAGAGCGGAACAGCTCAGCTCAGTCAAGCCCCATGGAGTTCTGGGGCACTGAGCTCTGATTCATGGCAGCTAACACAGAGCTGGAAGACTATATTTATCCACAGTACATGCATGATGTTTTGTACACTTTGGGATTTTTTTAACCTTCATTTGTTCCAAATAGTCTGTTGTGATCAGCAGAGCTTTAAAATAAAAATGTGTTCTGTAAGAGTAACCAGATCTGGTATACAAAGTGCTTCCAGTACTCATCCCTATTTTTGATGCTATTTATCCACACTTGGATTTGTTACTTCAGGAGGAAGAATCTTAATGGGAATGAGTGCCATGATTCTGTGCTTTACCAGAAGCTGGTAAATGAAGTCTGTGCCTGCATTGACAGTAGGGAGCCTTTCTGTTCTGGGGCAGCTCAGCTAGCAGTAGAGCACAGATTTCCCAGTGCAGAACAGTGTCATGGAGGCAACATGACAGGAGGCTCGCTTTAAAACCTCTCCTAAACAGCAAACAGACATAGTTCCTTTAACCTGTTCTATTCAGCCTGGTCTGCACCTCAGAAATGGTAGGTCAGAGGGCAGAAAATCAGTGGCATACTACCTTTGGTCTTGTTCAGTAGTAGGTACTTCTTGGCAGCCCTCCAGGCAGTGTTTCTAAAGTGCTTGCACAGCTCTAACACAGCCAGTCCTGGAGTTTTACAGCTCAAGTGGAGGGCCAGGCAATGTGGCATTTAGTGATTCATATGGTCTGGTAAATACTTTATTTTCCATAAGTAGCATTATTCTTCTTTTCCCCACTCAGTAAAGGAGAAGGGAATGGATGAAACCAGAGAGAAAAATAGGAAGATGGTTAGATGATGGTTTGGAGGGGAGAGAACAAAGTTTGGAGTTTTGGCCTGAGGGAAAGTGGGAAGACTTGTCATTGCAGCAGTGGTTACTTTTAATTTAACTCCATGGATTGTAGAAAAACTGTGAGCACTTTAATTACATAATGACCTCTGAAATGAAGGTGAACAGAAATGCTGAATTCGTAGAATACATTTCTAGCTGTCAGCCAAATTTTCTGAGTGAAACCCGTTATCAGCTCAGAGAGGGGAAAATGAAGCTTGCTATATGGAAGTTTTCAGTACATTTTTGAGATCTTTATTGGGTATTAGAAGGCAGAAGAGAGAATTTGTTTCATGCCTTTATCAGAGTGCTGCAGTCTCAGCTGTTCCAGCAGATTTTGGACCCTCTCATGTGAGCCGTGCCAATCCAGTGGCTGCAGGGAAGGGGCAGGCTCTATATGAGTGTGTAGCCTTGCTCCTTTTCCTGCCCTGTGGTGCCCAGCAAGGTGGCACAGGAAGAAGTGTGTGGGCACCACAGCAGCTTGCTGGCAAAGGCAACATCTTGGACTGGAAGCACAGGGCAAGCAAGATTTACAGTCTGCTAATAAAGCAGCAAAATGGCTTACTTTGAAAAGGTATGCAAGCTTCCATCACCTGCTGTAACTGGAAGCAGAGTGGTGGAACAAGGAAACATTTGGTCTCTTGAAAAACAGGAGTTCTGAATGAGTGTTGGAGACTAATGTAATCATCTTAATGGTTTGCTTCCTGCTTCGCAGTGGTAACATGCCACTGTGTATGCCTGGGTGCTTTTTCTAACGAGAAGATTTTTCCCTCCTTGAAAGACAGAAGAGCTGAGGGGGAGCTATTAAATTCTGGAAGCTATATTTAGCTGGGAGCAATTAAAGCTAGCACTGTATAATGACACTTGAGACTAGCTTATCCATCAGGCAAACAGTAAGATTTTAGTGTTTGATTTCAGTCAGACTTGGCATTACTGTTAACTTTTGCTTATGTTCATTAAATTACGTATTTTAGAAGGTGTGTCTGGTGCAGGTTGTTCTGGAGAAGTTATTTGCTTGCTTACTGTTCCCACTTTGTTCCTACTTCCATTTTCAGTGTAAACCCTGTAGTCCCATGTTGCTTTTGAAAGAGGTAGTTCTGCTCTACCCTCCAGATAGCAGATGCCTGGTTTGCTCTTTTCATCATCTTTATGCTTGCAGCATGTTGGTGCAGTGAAATGACTCTGCAAACACTATGGCTAAAAATTTGGCTTTTTCCCTCTTTAGTTATTAATGGAATTAATTTTCCACTCTAATTTCTCTCTGTAGTCATGTTGCTACCAGCTTTAGTAGAACTTGCGGTGGGGATAAATGGCTAACTTTGAGAAGGGAGAGACTTGACTGGTTCTTCCCCAAGGGCCCAGTTCTGCGTGATGCAGACTTACACCGAATTGCAGTCTATTGTCAGACTGAGTCTTTGTTACACTCCTGGTAGGCTCTTCTGGAAACAGAAATATTAGTCCTTCCTTAGGACTAATACAGTACAAACCAGCTTAATTAATTGCTGTAGATTTGTTAAAAGGTCGCTTATTGCATGTTCATTCTTTTTTTCCCTTGGGTACCAAATAATTAATTTTCACCATTTTTGCATTAGATGAACTTCTGTCTATGATGCTCACATGATCTATAGTCATCCACTGTGAGACATGTTTATTGCCCCGTTTGTCCTTCTATTCCAGTGCATCAAGCTCTAGAGTTTTTCTGTTCTAATGTTCTTGAGTATGTCTGTGCAACTATGGGTTACTTTTTTATGACACAGGCACAGAAAAAATCAATCAACAGTGCATTAAGCTGATCTGGATTTCCCAGATGGTTTTAGAGTTTGTGTACCTGTGTTGCAAAATATTCAGAAACAAAATCACAGGAGTGCTTCTTTATGCTCACTGATCAGAAGAGATCTCTTGAGTACAGTGGTTTGGGGACCAAGGGGGAGCGTGGAGCCTTTTTTGGACCAGCAAAGTGCAGGGAAAATTTCATTTTGGAAGGAGGAAAAGTCGATGTTTATGCAAAAATGTGGAAAGATTGTGGAACAGCAAAGGCATTGCTTGGCTTTATGGAGTGACTAAGTGGTTGATACAAGCCTTGGCTTCCTGAACTGCTGGTGGCCTAAGGTGCCCAGTGAAAGATGCTTAGGCTGTGTCTCCTTATAGCTGTCACTTTCCTTTAGGGTCCTTCTAGGGTCCCTGTTATTTCAATATGACATGTAATATACTCTTAGTAACTAACATAGTTCTTTGTAACCTGTATCAGATATTTTTTTTCCTGTTTTTCTTACAGTGTTCATGCAAATAGCACAGAGAATTAAAGGCACAAATTTTTCACATCTAGCTTGTTGGTTTTTTTTTTTTTTTGAAGGTTTTTTATAAGGTTATTCTGTTGTATTAACCGTGATAAGTTTTTAATATATGATTAGTTGGAAGTTTCAAATGTAGAACAGCTTAATTTTTGAGTTACTGGGAAAAATGCCAGCCATAGATTTGGGAAAGTCTGAGTAATAAAATCATAAAGCTGGTTCATCGCTCAAATATGTTGTTATTTCAGCTGCCTCTGCCCACTGCATGTTCCTACAGGCTAAAAATGTCAATAGGCTCTTATATTAATAGCTATTTTAGGACTCTAATCTTAAAAGGCAGTACAATGAAAGAACCTTAGATTAATAAAAAATATCGAAGTTGACACACAGAGTGTTCTTTCTTACTCTAGTTTAAAAAACTTCCACCCTTAATACTTAGATGATTAAAAATACACAAGTTCATATGTTGAATTATCCTAAAATTAAATCACAGATGTTTAAAATACAAACCAGGGGGGGACAGTGGCATTTTTAGGAATCAATATAGAAGAAGCAAGAAATTGAGTATAAAATGTGAAATTAGGAGATATTAAATGTAGACAGCTGATAGGAGAAGGCAAAAGTATAGCTCAAAACTCTGAGTTGAAAACAGGGAAAAGAATTTCCTTTTTCCTTGGAAGATATGCTAAGACTATAAGAATAATATTAAATAAGGGCAGTAATGTCAGTTCAAGAAATGCAGAAGAATTTAATTTCATTACTGAATTAAAGCTGTAGTCTGACAGCATGTAGAAGTAATAGCTGAGAAAAAGTTAAATTGCAGCAGTAATCTAAATTCAAAACTGTTGTCACAAGTAATTTGAAGAATTCTCTGATTCTCATTCTGATCTTGAAGAAAGATCAGGAAAGCCTCAGAGAAAGCTTAACAATGTGCTAGTTTTTGTAAACAGTATGTGGTAGGCAGACACTGGTTTGTCTGGGGCTGATTGATTGCAGACTTTTGGAAACTTTATCATCAAGCTGATATGGGAACTGACTTGGGGCAATAGAAATTCAAATCTAATAATTGGAATGAAGGACTATGCAGTCCACGAATATAAAGGCAGACTAAACCATTGTTCCTTTTTAGCTCAAATGGAGCATGTTGAACTTTGTCATAATTTCTTTTTGGTAGTGTTCACATTGTACAGAGAAGTCTTGCAGGCTGCCAAAACTGTAAAATTGTGTGGTCTTCAGAAAAAGTGCATTTGACTAAACATCAAAGCCCCTGTGTTAGTTGCTTCAAAGCAATGGCTGAATAATGTTACAAGTTTGTCAAAGAGTAGTACCCCAGCATCTATTTCTGTTCAGGATTCTTCTTTCTTGTTTTTGTGCTGACAAGGTGTTTAGGTGGGTTCCCCACAGCCTCGGTAGAGTTACACACTTGTGCAGAGTTCTGCATCTTTGGAGCAAGAAGGGTTTCTGTTACAAAATGCATTGCTCTCACACTGTATTAGTAGACTAAAACTTGACTTGCTTAATTATATGGAAGAATGTGGGTAACCTGAATTTTTAATGCATATCTTTCAGAAAAATAATGTCAGCTGTGGATGCTGTATTTTAAGGAAATGTTTTGGGAGGGGAGCATGCACAAAAATCAAGGCAGAAAAATTTTCAGCTATTGATATATTCCACTTGTTACTTCCCTTGTGCTTCTCGGGTATGAAAGGACAATTCAGCAGGAAGTTTTATTTCTCATCTGATTTTTTGGTTTGTTTTTTAGATCCAACACAAGACTCGTGTGAGCTTGCCACATCTTGCCTAATGGAATAGCTCATCCTTTCACTTCTGTAAGAGAAGAGATTTGGATTCTTCCTGGTGGCAGTGTTCCTACCCACTCACTGTAAGTCAGTCATCCTTCTCTCATGGCTGTGTTGCCCTCCTTCTGGGAAAGCAGAGGTTAAATTGGTGTGGAGCCTGTTCTAGCCTAGAGAGAGCATGATCAAAGAAGCTGTGTAAGAAGCTTCCTGGTATGAAGAATCACTCAGTCAATGGAGAATGGGAGAGGTCTGCAGTATAGCTGAGAAGGGGCAGCAGTTCAGTCCCCTTTTGGGATAAGTGGTGCTTAATTAGATATCTAGAAAATAGAATAAAGTAACAAAGAAATAGAATAGGTAAACCTGAAGTTGTGCTAATGTAACCTTTTATTCTGCTTAGACAAGGGTAATTGTTCAAAAATACCTCAAAGCTGTGTTACTTTTGAGGGAAATGAGGAAAAAATACCATTTGTTGTGTTGTATTGTGTTTGGGTTCCCTTCAGTCCTAGGCTTTGGGGTTTCCACTGACCATCCACTGAGTCAGGAAGGGGGACTCTCACCCATTGCACCATTAGACTGTGTGGTTTGTGTATCATTCTGAAATGTTCTCTCTGGACTGCAGCCAAATATAGGACTTGGGCAAGGTTGAGATTGTTATCAGTGACATTGAAAAACTTCTTGTCCTGCTGGTGGGTTTTTTTGCCTGATTGTTCATTAATTGTGAGATCTAGCATTGGGAGAAAATTCTGTCCTGAATCGTCTTTCTAGTCATGGCACTTGTGGCATTTTATCTTCTCCAATAGTATGTAAATAGTATGTAAATGTAGTCACAATGCATTCTGAATACTTAAGAATTTCTCTTTTGGTGTAAAAACGTTAATAATGTATTTGAACTTTCTGGCTAGCTGCTTTTGCTGCATTTCAACTTTTTAATGTTTTTATTTGTGAGTGTGTTTATAAATATATCTATTCTTGTCCTTTTAAACCTGTAGGGACTAGATTAGTATTTTATATCACTTAGGATGTTGTAGGCCTTATATGCATGTAATTTACATATTTGACTGCAGTTTTGGAAGGCTGGGTGTTCTAAACTTTGCAGTTCTTACAGTCCTGTGTATAAATTGATGTTTTTAAAGTCTGTCTTGATAGACTTATGTGGATCTTATGCTTGTAAACCAGAATAGAGCACTGCTGTTTGCACTAATTTCTTATTGTATTTGCACCTGTGTTTGTGTAGGCTTAATCACTGTTTAAACTTGAATTTTTAGGCTGAATCTCTGTTTCTCTTGTGAGCATGTAAAAGGTATCACTAGCTCTGTGATGCCCAGTAGGAACTCACTTTCCTCTGGATGACTCTTGAGAACTGAAGTACAGAGCAGGCACAAGGACTGAATCTTTGCTAGCTGTGACTGCTGTAAAGCACATTAAAAACCACATATGTTTTCATCTTCTCTAAATTAGAAGCTGTAAAGGTGTCAGTGGAGGAGAGAAAGGAGTGGAAAATACTTTCACTTGGTTATTTCTGTTGGTAGGTACCAGTTGCTGTAGGATCCTTTTACCTAAGAAGATAGTGGAGCTTATCAACACTATTACAAAACAGCTCTCTGATAAAGTTGGGAAGTTTTTTGATTGCCTAATCACTTTCAAAACATTTCTGTACGAGGCAGAAATGAACACAGACCTGCCCCACCCCAGTGTGCAACGTGTGGCAGTTTTATTTACAGAGGGGGTTCCTGTGGAACAGATAGGTTTGTGACTTCACAAGGAGTCATGCAGGAAACCTGTGAAAAAGTCTGGTCAAGACCTTATCTGCTGGTCCTAATCCTTCTAGTGTTCCCCACTGAAAGGCAACTTTGATAGCAAGGGTGGTAGATTTCCAGGGGGACAGAACTGACAGCATTTGAACAGTTACCAGAAAGAGGGAATTTTTCATTGCTCCTCTAACAGTGGCAGCAGAAGACTGAAGTGAGAATTAGGATTTACTTTAACAGTGATACTTCCATTTCCATACTGATGTAGTACAATCCTGTTGGTGTATGTTCTCAGAATGCATGAATACTTTGTAACAGCCTGGTTTTTGAGCTACATCAAATCTCACATTAACACCTGGTATAACTTCACTGAATAGCTCTGTATCTTTTGAAACAGGAAAGAAACAGTAGCTGGTGCTCAAAGTGAATTCACCTTTAAGTGGCTATCTTAAATTCATTTTACACGCTTGAAAATTGAATCTATGGCTGTTACAGAAGCAACTTCCATATGTCATTGAGCCTTCAGAAGAATTCTTTACTGCTCTCCTGAATGTAGGAAAATACAGTGAAAGAAGTGATCCTCAG
>VYZP01064718.1:0-23806 GCA_013400635.1 Hypocryptadius cinnamomeus | reverse complement strand
AGAAGTTCTGGGAGAAATTACATCAAGTGAATCTAATTGAAAATACCATCATAAAATTGATATTTTGAGCTCATCTGATGGCCTAGTAGTTGCAATACATTGGGAAAACCATCTATGTTGAGGATTCAAACTTTATTACAACACTGTGAAATACTGATCAGACTAATAATTCCTCAGCTGTTCAGCAAAGATGGTTGCATGCACTCATAAAATCTTCAGATACAGATGATTTTAGATCACTCAGTGGTGAAAAGTGAAGCAACTCCCCTTTCTTAACCCCCAAACCTCCCCCGACAGGTTGTCTGAGTATACAAAAACAAGAACAAAAGACAGTTTCAGGTTTGCCTTTAATCAAAAGAGAAATTGAGTCTTTTGCAGAAAACGGTAGAAAGTGTCTCATTTGCTGCCTTCACAGTGGATTCTACACCCTCATGTTGGAAGTTAACTTGACAGTGGGCTAGATGTTCCTGATGACAGAGCTGCTACCAAAGGAAACTGTTTCTGCTCCCAGTGGCTAATTCATTCTGGAAACTTCCTACCTTCTTCTGCTCATTTTTCCCATTTCCCTTGTCACAGATCTCAATATCTTTAGCTGCAACACTTGAGAAATTACAGAGCATAGAAATATTGGTAAGTGATTTTTCTTAATGCCTGACGATTTCAAGGAGGGGGAGGAGAAGAGGAAGGGGAAGGGGAAGGGGAAGGGGAAATACATGCTTCCTGTTTTGTTTTGATTTCAATTCAAGCATGATTAATTCTTACTGTCAAATTGAAGGCAGTTTTCAAAAGATACATTTCATGAATCACTGGATTAATTTCATTAACTTCACTTTGCATTAACTAGATAGTTTATGTCAAAATGTTAAAAAAATATTGCTTCACTATGCAAGCTTGATGAAATGTTTCAATTAAAAGTCTCTGGGCCCCTCAAAAGAGCCAGCAAAATAAGGAAGACTAGAGTAGATCTCTCTAGAAATGTGTCATATTCAAATGAAGAAATAGAGGAGCTAAATTTAAATTAATGACACGTTTTGCGTCTCACTTTTGAATGCATTTTATTCTAATGGAGACAGAAAAGACTTAGACAAAAATATCTGGGTTTTTGAGTGGTGTAGAAAACAGTTGAGAGGTCTCCTGGTAGTATTACATGTTTCTCAATAGCTTATTTTTCAAACCTAGATTCTCTTATCTTGTGGGAATCACTGTTTTATTCTTTGTTAAAGGTGTTTTCAGCTTCAAGATTGAGGAGAAAAAAAGTCTAGATACATGAGTAGGTTCAAATGCATCTCTGTATATGGTTACAATAAATGCACCTACTTTAATTTTTTTCTTTAAATTCCCCAAATCCAAGAACTCTCAGGCTCTTTGAATATTTGGAGTTGACAACCATCAAGGTATTACTCTGATCTTGTTTCTACATTCCTGGTGTTTTGTCATATTTTAAAATTCTAAATACAGGAAAAATGTATCCTGAAGAATGTAGGTTAATTTCTTGTCTATTACATTTTTGAGAGGCTGCTGATCTCATCATACTTCAATTAATGTTTGCTCTTTATTTTAATACGATCAGAAGGGCTCCAGAAGGAATAGATAAATAATCAGGATGGACAGCTTGCTGAGCATCTGCCAATAATTTGATTGCTAACAAGAAATAAAATAGCGCTCAAGAGAAGAATGTACTTCCAGAGATATTTGAATTGAATTCATGTTTTTCAGGTTCTTACTGAGGAAGATAAAGTTTTCCCTATTAAATGTTCCTAGAAGGGTTCTAATTTTCATGGTTTTTTCTTAAATTCATTGTACCTGGAAGGAGTGTTTTTTGAATACAGAGTCTGTGATTCTAAAGCTGTCTGGGGTAGGCAGAGACGAGGTGTTGCTTGTGAGGGGCAGCATCAAATTGGGTTTTGACTGCTGCTTTGGTACCACTTCTTTCTCCTCACAATTACAGATGTTCAGGATTCTTTCATACTTCCCTTCCTTCTTTGTGTTTCCTCCACAGTCATTTCTGTGCATGCCATTTGTAAGCTCTGTGAACACTCACGTTGCCTCAGTCAATCGTTATCCAGGCACTTTTGTCAAGGCTGGGCTTCGTAAGCACCCCCAAAATGGTCCTATTTTAAGAGAAAACATGAGAGCGGGTCCAGTGATACATCTATTCCTCTCTGCTTGAGCAGCCCGTTCTTGCCACTTTGCTACCTCTAATTTCCGAATATTGATGGGCTTAGAACAAATATCATGCTTGAGTGACTTACTTCAAGTGTTATTCTAGGAATCAGGTTTTTGGTTTTCTTTGTCTGTGCAATGTTTTAGTTGATTTCCTAAATGGAGATTTTTTGTGTTTGTCCAGTTCAAGTGCTAAACAAAATTTTTTGATAGCTGTCAGGGTAATTGCTAAATAATGTACACCAAAGGGTATTATCTGGCTTGCAATATTCCATAATTATTGTAGTGCTGAGAAAAGAAATGGAAATTATATCCCAAAGGACTCTGTGAGTCTACCTGATCATCTTTTGCATGCTCTGTTGGCCTTCCAAGAGCCATTTTGACCACTGTTCTGCCAAAAGAAAACTTGCTTCCTGGCCTGACAATGTTTGGCCTGGAATGGTTTTCCATGTAACATCCCCTGGCTCCAGAAACATCCAGAGTTGTTCAGAGCTAGTACAAATTGAAAGTTATTATTCCCTCTTTACATAAGGGGGCTGACTTTGAGCTAGGTAAACTGAGGGTTTTTTTAATTTAAATTGACTGCTTTGGGAATAATCGGAACAATGCCATTTCCATTTTTCCCACAAAATTTTTATGTAAAACAATGGAGTGTGATGAACATTTGAATTGTGCTTCAAAGTGGCAAGGACCCATGAGGCCCCTAATAAGTCAGCAGGAACATCACTACTAACAAGACTTATAAGACACTTGCTTAGAAGAAGGCATAAAATTATATAATCAGTGCTAATGTCTGAATGCCTTGTGTAGTGATGGGTAGCTGAGTGGAAAAGAGACCAGATGTACAAAAGTGTCCTTTTAATCCAACCTGTTACTACTTGAGACTGATCAAAGCCAGAAAATTCCTGAAAATTTGTTTCAGCTATGACTTGTCAGTGCACACTGATAACCAAAATCAATAACCAGAACATTATGTCTCCAAAGAAGGAATGTCTCAAAATAGTAGAACAATTTTCTAGATTGTTCAGACATTTATATCAAAAGATATGTTTCTTTTTTACATGCAGTAGTGTAAATATGACTGTTTTAACTATGGATTTCCATAAGCACAGAATTTAATTTATGTCACCAATGATAAAATTCTCATTTTTTTCTTCTCAGAATCACACCCAGTATTTTGAAACAACAGCCAAAAATTCTCAAACTGTCAAATCAATTATGCTTTCACAAATGTTCTTCTATGTTTCCAAAACAAGACTTAATGCAGTGCTTAGTTTGCATAAATCGCTTCTTCCATTAAAAATAAAAAGAGACGTGTCCCAAATTGAAAAGCATCTTTCAGCCTGGACTCATATGCTGGTTTAAGATGGTGACTATAATAATAACGATATTAGAACAAAGCAGTAATATTGTTTAAGAGTCAAAAGTGAAATTTCCCATGCTGTTTTGCTTGTGATCCATATTAATAGTTTTTTACTCTGTATATTTGGCCAAAACTGTGCTTGCAGTTTATTTATTTCTCCTTGAAAGTACTTTTGCACTTTACCAGTGAAACACAGATAATGTCTAACAGAAATAATTGAGCCTGGCTCGCATTCATTTTCACAAAGCTTAAGCTAGTGAGCAAAGAATTAGGATATTTACATCTGACTAAATATTTTACAATATTTTGGGATAATGGGGCATGACACAACACATAAATGCTGGAAAATTGATCTGTAGTTTTTGGCCACCCAAATATTTTATAATTTGCCTATTGGAATAGAAAATAATCTGCTAATGTGTTTTCAACAGACTGCAGAATAAAAATGAGCACAAATTCTATTCAGTATCACAGAAACTTTGATCCCTGAAATATGTCCAAAGCTCTTTCTTAAACTAAGCAGGCTTATATGTCATTTGTGTATAGCAGTTAATGCAGTAGTGCATCTGTTACTCTTTCTCACCTAAAAATTGTTTCCTTGCTTTCAATGACTGTGAAACTATTTTGTTTGGAATTATGATGATGAGTGTAAAACCATCAGATGCTTATCAACAGCATCATGAAATGATTTCATGACCTGAATTGCTCCATTGGTTGTCAATATAACAGCAAGTCTTAACAGATACAGATACATAACAGTATTATGTGTTAATTCATCGAATGTATAATTTCTTTTATCATTACAGGACTAAAAGCTACCAAGATTTTTTTTAATGTAACTAATCTTAAAGGTTATAATTTCTGCAAATTCATCATCAAAAACTGTTGGAGACTCTAGTTACCTGACACTTCATTAGCATAGTGCTACATCTGAGTTAAGAGTTCATATGAAAATGCCAAAGGCAGGTGTTAAATGCTACTTTGGACAGTGATGAGAACAATTTGGAATCCCAGCTTTTGTGAGAGATAGCATAGAGGGGTCTGCTTGAAGCATCAGTCTTTTGGCAGAAATCTGGGGACCTCTGGAAGACCTCAAGAAACTTTCACTGCCTGTAAAAAAAGACTGCATCTCTTTTTTTTCCAAGATTCAGTGAGAGTACTGAGTGTCAAAAGTTTCAGTGATAAGAGCCAAAGTAACCCAACCTGTTTGCAGAGAGGGAAATGAGGAAATCAGATGACTTGCTAAGCATGAATTCTGCTAGCACTAACATTTAGAGAATGACCCTCTAGCAGAGCACAGAGCATCTCTTTCCTAATGGAAAGTGGTGCAGCTGTGGGGACCAGGAGCCTTCCCTGGTGTCTCTCAATCAACCACTGCTGCCTGAGGGACATGCTCTGCTCCCACAGCACAGACCCCTTTCCACTTAGCTGCTGCTTGGTTTCATTTCCACTCTGGTTTGGAGTCTTGCACAGAATGAATAGGATTACTCGGCATCTGTGACAGCCTTAGGAAGGAATTTAAATACCAGCTGGGTGGGTAAGAGGGCATTTACTCCATCCACTTGAATCTTAAAGTCAGCAGCTTCACAAAAGCTTTTCCTTTGTGAGTCTGAGGCAGCTTCAACAGGCATACTATAATTTTTATTATATGGAAACAAAAGGGTAATAAAAGCTCATAACCACAGAACTTGTGTGAATGGGACAGAAAAACACTACAAGGGCTAATGTTAGGATTAGTTTTAATATCAGAGGACATGGGAGGGTTATGAAAAACACATTAACTGAATTTCTAAATGAATGCTAACGAGGGAGCAGATTCAAACACTTCTGTGCAGGCACAGAGTTTGTGGTGATTGGGAGTGGGGCTGGGCCCAGCCTCACCCCCAATGGGCACAGCTGTGAGGAGCAGGTGAGCAGCATTGAAGGCAATGAAACCTGGAGTGCCCAGGGGCACTGACCAACCACCAAAGGGAGCCGAGGGCACACAGGTGCAATGCATGAACGTGAGGGGTGTGAAAGGATGGGCTAAACAACAAGAAGGGCAGATGCCTGCAGCTTTCTGAAGTGATGGGGTGTTGCTCTGGATGGGTTGAAGCTTTCTGAGGCTGTACGATGATACTCTGTCATGGCTGTCTCAACTGTGACATATGCTGTGACACTTCTGTGTATCCATGAAGGAAAACACCCTTATTTAAACTGTTGGAAAGTCATGGGCTTACCCTGCAGGGATACAAAGTCAGAATACCCAGAAAGGTACCAAGATCATTGCATTCAACAGGAGAAACCGTCTTGCCATCCAGGCAGGGCATCCTGTTGTGCATTCTTACGTATTTGTAGCCCAGGCAGACTACAAACCGGACCACTTTAATCTGACCCGATGAAGAAAAAGAGGCTAAAAATCCAACTCCTTAATATGCTAGTACTTTTCCATCTTGGAGATTTCTTGGTTGTTCCTTTATTATTGTGTTTTCCGGATTTTGAAACAATATGACATATGCAGATAGAGGAACAAGTGGGATTTCCACAATCCTTTTTGAGTTCTGCAATGTTAATTCTTGTGATTTTAGCAGCCTTTCTCCTGCTAAGAAAAGCTCATTCAACAGTAGACAGATATTGAAAATTACAAGCCTACTTTTCAAGTATAACAGGATTATCCTTTAAGAAATAGAATTTCTACAGGGCTTCTAGTCTTTTTCACATAGAGGGAACAGGCATCAACTTGCTAAATGTCTGTGGTAGACAAAAATTACTCAATGCTTTCTGCTGCCCACCTTAGAACAAAACTGATATTCCTAATCCCTCGTTCTTTGGAGGACATGTGTCTTTAAGGCACAGATTGCTGGTTTGTTGTCACATTTTTAGGTTGAATCAATTGCTATAAACATACTTGCACTTTGCAAAATTTTTCCCTCACTCAATTTTTTAGTATTTTACTGCTGTGCAGTACTCTCATAGTTTTCATTTTATTTTCACCAAGATTTTAAAATGTATGAGATTCTTAAACATAATTTCTCTCTGACACAGGGAAGTTTCTACAGCTTTACAGAGAAAGAAGGATGCAGAAGTTGAAGGAGAAGTGTTGTACGCCTAAATACTTGTCATTCTCTAGCTGTATTAGTTGCTCTAATATAATACTTCTCCCTATGAACATTGCTTCATGGGAGAGGCTTACTTTTGAGTTTAAACACTTGAATCTCTTCAGAGCTGAGATTTTTAGTAGCCATCTGAATCTAACAAGTATTTGCCAGCCCCTTGCTGTACAAGGTTTAATAAAACTTAACATTTTATTAAAATTTGACAGGTCTGGGTGCCTCTGCTCTTGCTTGAACCAGAATGACTTATGAGAAATAGCCTTTCTGCAGCTCACATTTGTTTTTTACAACTGAGCAGATGGTGTTATTTCATGCAAAAACTAGCCCTCCCTTTAAAATACTTTTGAAGCTGCATTAAGGATTTGTTGAAGTTGTTGCTAAAATTATATTTACTTGGGTACAACCATGTGAAATGCGACCATATAACTGCAAAATCAAACTCTGTGAAAACAGGGATATGCTGGAGGTGCACAACTATATTGTGCAGCTTGTCATGTTTTTGTTTTCTGTTTGAGTGCCTCAAAGTATTGTTTTTCCAGTAAAAAGTTAATTTATGCTATATGGCATCTAATGCTGTTAAATTTTCACTTTGGGACTGCAATATTTTAATTTTTTCAATGTGGTTCCTAGTCATCCTATTTTTTGTCTAGAGTTACCAGTTAAACAGTGGAAAAAAATAGCTATGAATATTCATTTAAAATTAAATTTATTCCAATAAATGAATGTATTCTTCCTATTAATCTATTGTATTTGTTTTCCTCCAGTCCCCTAGCTGAAATTTATAAGCATGAATGTTTATGTAAAGACAATTTTGAAGTCACTTGGTTGAACACACATTAGTGGTACACCCTGAATTTGAAAGCAAAAATGTCAGGAGTACTTGATTGGTCATCCAAACAGGGAACAGAAACAAAACCCTGGGCCTGTTGAGAACAACCAACATGGAGAGGCAATAAAAACTAAAAAGGGAGGAATTAATGGAAATTTACGACTGAAGGCAATTAAATTCATATATGAGGTGGAATCAACAGAAAAACAATTTTTATAATCAATAAATAATAACCCTTGTCATAAGACAAACTCAGCATCAGGCTAGTGTCCAGCTAGAATGTTGAATTAGAATTAGTTACAATTTCTGGATAACAGATAAAGGTAAGTGAGTAATACCCACTCGTGTTATTTGGGAAGTTCACCAACAACTTTTCAATTACAGAAGATTTCAGCTATGGCTGTTGAGGTGGAATACAGCTGTAGTGGAAGAACAGCTTGCAGCCCTCCCTTTCAGGTGGAATTGGATTTAAGTCTACAGTCAGACAGAGCTAAAAGGAGGGTCAGAGCATAGAAACATTGGTTCAGCTTCTAAAAGTCTAGCTCAGTAAAAAATGAAGATATTAGTAAAAGATTAGGAGTGGTCACATGGAAAAAGAAAAAAAAATCAAACCAACTTTTTAAAGAGGCTGATTATTCCTCACATACTGAGAAAGTATCCCTAGGTGTAAATATGGCTGGCAGATACTAAGAAAAAACAAAGAAAATGGTCCTTTGACAGATCTCAAGTTAATTACCATGACTTAACCCAGACAGTAGTATTTGAGAAATTCAGATGAGCAGCTGATAAATAAATGTTACAGAGCAATGAAGTACTGAATGTATGAGTTTATTTGACCTGAAAAGATTGTTTGAATGAGCCCTTGTAGTCCAAAAATTTCTTATTAAGCTGTTGGAAATTGTGATTCATGAAGATCACATTGATTAATAGGGGAAGTAAAATCATGCTATAAAAAATATATATATATAATTGTCCTTTTTATCTCATCAGAGAATTAATTTATCATGTTATTAAATCTGTGTATTTCAAATGAGATTTTTGCTGAAACACATAACTTTTCATTTTATACAGAGGGCACTTACCTCTAGTGTCTTTAATTTACAATGAAGAATATGTTGCAGTGACTTATTTTGAGACTTACTGAATATTTAAAAGTAAGGATAGACCAGATCTTATAAGAATATGTTTAGTTGTTCAGGTAGCTATTTAGAGGTCAAATTTGTCATCTCCACAAATCCAGGAACTACATGTTTCATCTTCTCATTTCTGTGACAGTTCTGTATATTTTTGCTTGAAATTGTTGAATTCTTATGACTTGGTGTAAAATTCATAAAAAGGAACAGGACCTACTCTGAGACCCGAAACTTTCTACTCATGAACAAATATCTGAGCCAGGCTACAGACTAGACACAGAGGAAAAAAAACAGCTGGTCTTTTGTTGAGGTCGTACAAAACTGTTGAGGCAGGAACTGTCTCAAAGAGACTGTATTGACAAGTAGTTGGGATGCTTTCCTCACATTGCTGTGGATTCCATCCAGCGCAGCATTAGAAGCTCAGGTATCAAACACCATGGTCTGAATGTCACTCTGGAAGCTACTTTAGCACTGAAGACCTTTACAGGATTTGGTTATTAATGACCTAGGTTTCTCTTAATGTAGGGTCCTAATACAAAAAGCCTGTAGAAAAAACACAGTCTTTTTTCCCCTCTTCTTCTTTCCCACATACTGCTGTAAATGAATATATTGCAGTACACACTACTTCATTAGGAAGGCAACTGCATTCATTAGAGGCAGAAAATGTCCTGCTATTGTGCTATTCAATGGATCCGCTAAAATCATTGTCCCAGCAGAAAAAGCAGAGTATATTGTAGAAAGGGGAGGGAAAAGAAACTCAAATAACTCACATAGGGATATTAAGTCAAGCTGGTAAGACTTTTATTCAGCCCTTAATAAGCTTAAACAATGATAAGCCTGAATGGGAGAAAGGTGTAGCCCAGAACTTCTTAAACCATTTAAATCTTATTAGAAGTATTTTTTTCAGAGATAGGAAACATTTCCGTCACTTACCATTTGCATGATGAGAATAAAAAATCAATTAAAAAAAAAAAGAGGAAGGAATCAAAAAGGCAGAGGGAAAAGAACAATTTCCCATTCAGAAGAATAACATTTTATTACTCGAAGCTCCATTTCTGAGTCATAATGAAAATCTATCAAGCACAAAACATGTGTGAATACTCTGGACTACTAAGTGCAGACACTATGGTGGAATTTTCATTTGCCATTATTAGACTAAGACAATTTTCAGGCAATTTAATGGGCATTAAATTATTTAGTGTCAGTTTCACACAAAAAATAATAGTATTATATTACTGAAACCAGTGTTAAATACCTCATAAACATAAAGCAACATTTTTCCCTGTCCTGGTATTAGTTATTCTTCCTGCCTTGATACCAGTACTTAATTTGCCATTCCTTTTAGCAAGAATATGTGCTATAGCAAAAAGAAACAAATTTTGTCTCAATTACTTTTGCAGTTTCAGGGGAGAAGAGAAAGGAGTACTGAATTGGTAGATGCACATTTTCATTTCTGTGTTTCACATTTACATTTTGTCTGCATTAATAATTTGCTGGTGAAAATAGGGGAAAGCTACTTGTCTGGACAGGCTTAAACTGTTACTACTGGGAAGACAGCATACCATGCTCTGTTCATGTAAACAGACATGTTCCTCGTACTTCAGCTGAGAAATTAAATAGATAAAATGAAATACTTCTTGCTTTCTTAGGTAGCAACAGGTCTAATATGGAACAACAGCTTTGCAAAGTGATAAACCATGGCACTACACAACTCCCACGGCTTTCCCTTTGAAAGCATACAGTCAAAAGGTATTTATAGCATGGCGGAATTATAGCCTGTGGATCATGTGAACTTTGATACTAATCTTCAGGACTTCCTCACACTGGCATCAAACATGCTTACACTACAGGATGGGTATGATTTCTGTCCTTTGGAAAATTCCCTAAGTTGGCCCTTTCCTGAAGACAGCCAGCTGCTTCCTTTTCCCAGACTATTGTGGAGGTTTAGAATAGCTCCTCTTTTGACAAGAGGGTGAACAGGAAAAGAGAAGTTAAAAGCAGTGCTCTGCTGGGAATACTCAGATCACAGAAAAGAGTGGTGAGTGACTTATAACTGCTTTGTGGTTCACTCAGGAGGTTTTGTTGCTTTCTTTGAAAGCTCTGCTTGGGAAACATACCCGGCGAAGCTTCTGATTCATTTCTGGTGTCAAGGCCTGAAGAGTTCTGGAAGATGCTGCTGCTGAAGCCAAAATGGTATAGCTGTGATAAAAAAAAAGACGGTATAATTCAAGGTTATATGACATTTCTCCAGGCTTTTTTATTTTTTTTCGCCCAGAGAAGACTGGAGATCAAACAGTAGACCATCCCATGGGATGCCCCTGAGAGACATGAAGAAAACCTCATTCAATGGGTCCTATGGGAACAAATATTAGATGCATTCTAACCCAGACTAGGGTTTTGCAGTTTATGAGAGATGATGGGTGAAAGTGTGCAGCAACTGAAAATTACAGGTGGCAAGCTAGTTATTCACTTAGGGTGAAAATATTTCTTTCAAGAGAAGTGTAGAGGTTCAGCCAGAAAGCTGGAAGGAGAGCACGTGTGGGTAACCCAAGTATCTCAGAGGCAGGTTTTGTAGAGCAGAGTGAGCAGTGTGCATGGTATTCATGACCTAAAACTCCAGCTGGGGACTGCCTGAGTTTGAGTGTAATGGAAGCAAGCTTTTATATAGGAAAGATGAAGCATGAAATTCTGTTCACGTTTTAACAGAGGGAAAACACTTGATTATATTTTGTTGTGTGGGAAATAAGAATAGCAGTGAATGCTATTCTTTAAAAGTAATGTAATCCTGTGTTTACATTATTCTGTTGTTCACAGAGGTGAAGGACTGGCTACGTGGCCTACAAGGCCAGTACTTAATCATGGCAATAAAATCTTTATGGAGCCCCCAGAAAAGCAAGTGATTGATGAAAAACAGAGTCTGGAAGGATGAAAGGAAGTCCTAGGGCTTCAGCAGGAGAAAGAATCCTCTTTAGCATATCAACTACATCTTGTTAATTTACAATCTTTAAAAAATACACATGTGAATTCTCAAGGAACAATACCACATAAAGCATGTCTAGCTGTCTTTCCTGTGTGAAGTGTCTATATAATGCAGTGAAATAAATAAATGCAATAAATGAGAGTTTTGCCATAATTTTAGCTTTTAAATTTTTTTTCTTCAGAAAGGGCATACAAGCAATTGTTTACAGGCCAAAAGGCAAATTGATTGGAATCCTGAGGTGGATATAATACCTGTTACTCAAAATCAAGCCTTTGACCCAAATACTTTTTAATCTCTCAGCCTTTTTCATACCATTTCTTTTGAAAGCAAATTTTTTAAATTTTCTTAAAATTAATTGAAAAAAAACCTCTATCTCCAAGAGATGGAAGTGACAGTCTGCCCAGAGGGGAAGAATCATTAAAATTATCTGAAGTCAACGAAATTTAATGGAAATTAATACATTGAAACAAATGTAATGTGACATCTGATATTTCTAAAATAATTGATTTCCATTTGTTAAATTAAACAGCTGCAGCTCAGAGTCATGATTCAGAGGCACTCTTTCCTTTCTTAGTTTAAAGGAACACAGCTAATGTTGACAGTGTACTATTGAGTGTAAAATATATAGCTTGTGGAAGAGAAAAGTCTTCAGGAGATGCTATATTTGATTTAAGGGATAGGAAAAGCATCATCAAACTATTCTTTCACTACTAAGTTTTTATGCCTCGTGGTACGTTATGTGTCTGCAGTTTTATACTGAAATTTTAAGGTATCAAAAATTAATTATTTATTGCCAAAATTATTCAGTGCAATGACTCTGAGGTAAATAGCCTGAAGATTGTAAAAATTAAATAACTTTTTGGTTCATCTGCCAATACTTCATGACCTGTTGTAAAATACTTGGGGTTTGAGCAACTTCCCCTGACATTAATCACAAAATCCTTGACATGAGAGGGGAGCAGGGCAATCAGTAGATGTGAGACATAGCATTCCACCAGAGTGATGGTGAAGTAGGCTGCTTGCCCCCACATTTTTGCAAAACAAGAGGTCTACACTGATTCCAATAACTTCCCTCCTTTCCAAAACAAAACCTATGTCCATATCTCAAGGAGTCTGGGTTAGGCTGGCTGACAAGCAGACATGGTTCCCCAAGTCTTTGACTGCACATTTGGTAGAGCAGGTGGGACAGGCTGGTGTTCCTGATCCCTAGCATCCACACAGTTGGAAAGGTTGTGTCCTATGGCCAGACAGGAATGCATAGGGGAGTGGCGCTTGTCGCACATTTTTAAAACCTATTGGACTGTAATAAATCAAGACTAGATCTTTTCCGAAATAGACATCAGGTCCTCACAGATAAGTGTTTAATACCTTACACTGTATTATTACTTTTCTCATGATTTCTAATTTTCACTCTGTTTAAGATCCTGAAATTTTGCTTTGGAAAACAGAATGATGACCAGATCCTCACCGGTCCTTCAGCTTGTTCAGCAGAGCAAATCAACTGGAAAAGCACATTAACTTCTGCTGAAAAACACTGCAATGTCCTGAAGCAGAGGAATTAGATACTCTCTCTTTGTGTTTTACTCAGCATCTGTCCTCTACAGATACATAAATTGTTAATGAGACAAAAATATATATATGATTTGGTATAATTTGACTCCTTTCAGTCTTTAATTTTTATGCTCTCAAACCTCAGCTCTTTAAGACAACTGTAGACAAATATTTCTGAGGTCTCATGTTTTCTCTTTCTTCTTTTTCCCACCACATAGAGCTTGTGGTCAAGCATTCACACTTCTCTAATCTTGTGGTGAAGCATTCCAAGTTCTCTAATCAAGTGGTAAGGCCCCATGAGAAGCAAACAGTGCATCTAAAAATGTGTCTATATGATGCAGTTCTTCTTGACAATCTGCTCAAGTACAAGGGACCTTTGGGGTCACAGAGGTAATTTCCCTGTTATTTTAAGTGATTACTTAATTTTTTTTTCTCATCAGTAGTGATCAAACTGTCTTAAACCAAGACATATTTCCCTCTCTTCTCACTCCCTGTGAAATAAGTTTTGTTTTTTACAAAACTTATCAATGTCATTATTTGAAACCTTCTTCAGACTCCCTTTTTGCATTTACTAGGATTAATAATACAGTTAATACATTTAAAAATTAACCTTTTTTTAAAAAGAGGTTACTATCCTCCTTCTATAGTAGGTGATACATTATGGTTGGTAATTATGTGAGAACTAAAAAATTATTACATTTTTATTGGAATCTTATGTAATCATGCATCATGGCTTAATCTTTCATTTAGTTTCTTTTGGGTAATAGAGTTAATATAAAATGAGGTGAGGAGATAAGCCTTAGGAATGAAACAATATTAAAATCTACAGTTCCAGGTACAACCAAACTCTTAGATAAATTCTGACTAGACCTTGGGAATGTGTATGACCTTTTCTCTTTTTTGAGGAGTTCTTTAAAAAGGTCAGAAATATAAAGTTTATAAATATTTTTCTTTAGAAGTAGCACAAATAAAGTTATTGTATAAAATGGGACCCTTTTCTGTATGACAGAGAGAAAATTGTTAGACAGAAAACAACTCTTTTACCTCTCCTTAATATTGAAAAAGGACACTGAAGGCAATATTTTCAAAAATTTTTAGTGATGATTCATACACTCCTTTAAAATGGTAGAAAGAGGAATTTCCAGTTTTGGCTTCTTCATTTGCTAAGGTAATTTCTGTTATATGAGTAATCTGGATAATTGTCAAAATCTACGTAGCTTTCTACAGTGATTTGCTTATACACACAGTACTCACATGCATAAAACACTGGCTATTTTAAATCAGGAATTTTTATAGCTGAGGAAAGCTCCACTTTTCAAAGAATGATTCAGCCTTCCATGCCTGGTTTCGCACTCCGATTCCTGTGGCATTACTTTTGACAGCTGATTTCCTCTCTTTACATGTCTCCAACCTTTTTACAATGAACTTCAAGATAGATTGTCAGAGGAAGTTAAAGTCAAAGGCTTTCAGAATTGGCTTTCTATCTGTCAGCTCTTTGTTGTTGTTTTTCTTTTATTACAGCTTGCTTGTTTATTTAGTGTGCATTGTTTTTCTAATCAGAAAAGTAGAAAGAAGAGGAAAAAAGCCATGACATTTCTGTTCATGTATTTTACTATGCTTAAACCGGCTAGGTAGAATTATCCTGTTTTATGGGACAGATGAACAGCACAAGGATTTTGTTCACACAGCTACAGCAATTATTGGCCAGTATTTTGAAACTGTTACATGAAGAGAATCTTTTTCCTGTAGTGTTTTGGTTTTTTTTAAATTGGTTTTCAATTAGGATGTTGTTGTTGTAGTATTTGGAAGTTTAAGTGAACTAGTCATTGTCAGTATAACAGAAGGAAAAAAAAAAAGCTTTCAGTAAGAAAGGAACAGAAAATGTGCCTTGCTCTTCTATCGGAAAAATGGTCTGGTTGTCTTCTGTGTTAGAACTTCTCTCTTGAGTTTCTACCAAACTGTGGGGACATTCCATGCCTCATTAGGTGACTTTAAACCACTTGGAGTTGACACTAATCTTCTTGTAACTAAAAGATTTCTAAGGCGTGTGATTATTGGTGTACGAGTACAATCATTATGAGAACTACAAGTTTAGTCAAATAAAATTGCCTGTTAAAAGGAAAAGTAAGCATGTAACATTTTAACGGAAAAATATAATTAAACAAAAAATAATCTTAATTTAGCAAATCAGTCACAGTAGAAACACTACAGGAGCTCAGGTTTCATGAGCTGTTGAAAGGCAATTCTCCAACTCAGATTTATTTCTAAATCTAATTTACAGTCCATACTTATACATCCAAATAATTATTGGTCAAAGTAAAACTTTATATATATTATATAGAGTATACAACTGTTGCTGTAATGTGTGCTCTGCCCAAAAGACAGGGCACGCATTAAAAATGACCAAAGCAAAAAATCAATCTGAGGCCACACTAACACAAATTTTTTTAAGTAATATTTAAATTTTCCTTTTTATTTTATCTTATTTTACCCTGCTTTTCAAAACAGAAAACACTTATTTAAGTGCAGTTGGACAGAATGACATGTAAATAATGTTGATATCGTAAACAATGTTTTCTCACCCACACGGATGGCAAAGATAGCCTGTGCAGGCAGTAGCATTAACTATGTAAGATCCAATGAATTAGGACTGTTCTACATTAATAGGGGGAAGTTCTGGATGGATGTGAATATCTTCACTTTTTGATAATGGACGAAGAAACTGTGCAGGAAGGGAGATGGCAAGTGTCTTTCAGAAGAGCTTGAAGTGTAGGTTGCAATACTTCATGTTATGATTCAGCAGCTATTTTGTATTACTCTTCATACATTTTTCTGTCTTGAACTTTGAATGTACAAAGCTCTTAAGCACACAGGACATGTTTGCATGTCTACATGACTACAGAAGTAACATGTCACTTCTTTCTCAGAGCAATCAAAGGAAATTGATAAGTGGAGTTCCATGTAGATCCATCTCATTCTCACAAGCATACCTCTGAAAGTACTTAAGGAAATACAGACAGTAAAATGACAATAAAAGAAATCTAGATACATTTTTACCGATACTTGCCAGTAAGCATATAGTGATATGATAAAAGTAAATTTGTGTTTTTAAAATCCATTGAGAAATACTTTGAACTGTGACAAGAAAATAGCAATTGCAGCAAGCAAAATTAGAAAGAATCAAGCCTCATAATCAGATGTATAATTACTAGAGGGCATTTTCTAGCAGATTTCATTTTGTGACTTGGATAAAACAAATGGTTCAATGATTTTCACTTATTGGATGCCTGAGGCTATGTGGTGATATGTATGTTTTATCAAATTTCAGCATGTACAAGTTTTCAAGGACTTTCATCTAATTTAGAACATGTCCCATTTGGGGGAAAAAATTACAGAGTATAGGGGGAAGTAAAACAATTTTTAAATTATTTCAGTTTTTTTTAAAGACCAGGCTTAACTTATGCAGTTATGTGTATCACAAAGTTTTCCCAGCTCACTGATTTTCCTTAGTATTTTCCAGAGAAGATAAGCAGTTTCTCATTCAGAAATACCTACTTAACTTCATTTTGGTCTCTTACATATTTTTTATCTTCTGTTTTAATTTGGCAAAACCCTAACAACCACTTGAGCCAGTTAAATCCTTGACTTTGCAGCAATAGTGTCAGAGATTTTAATCAGAAAGCAACAAACCTTGACATTTTCTGTAGGAAATAAACAGCAAGCCCCCTGGTCTCTTTGGAATAACCATCTCTATACTGTACACAAGCCTTATTTCAGTAAGACTTCCTTGTCTGATCCTTTTGCAGGTTACATTCACAGTGAAAACAGTTTACATGAAAGAGTTTGGTAAAACGAAGAAGCAAATAGGGCAGAACAAGAAAACCTGTTTGCACAATAGCTTGTGAAAATGGAGCTTCATTTCTTCTTTTTGCCTTGGAATGGAACATCTCTAAGTCTATCACCTCTTAGGCTTACATAATTCTAAATAAGGATAGGCTAGAAATTTAAAACCATATAGCAGATGATTTCCTGTCATTAATCATGTCAGCTTAATACATAGATTATTATTGTACTTACTTATCATGATGGCTGATCATTAGAATCAGAGATCATGTAAAGCAATAAATCAGGCAAATGACACAAGATTGGCTCTCACCTGAAATGATACTGGTATGAGTGAAAGAGAAAGTTATTTTTTTTAGATTATAAAAAAGAACAATGAGAATTAAACTAAGGCCATTTCTTTTTCTCTGGTAGATAAAAAATTAAAAAAAAAAAACCCAAAACAAAAAAAACCAAAACAGGATTAGAATTTATTTAAAAGTTTCCATTATTAATAGTTATTATTTTTATTGTTGATAGTAAAATTTGAAATTCCTTAACTTTTAATATTACAAAAATAGAATTAGAGTGAGATTTGTGCTCTAGACCCTTCACCAGCTCCGTTGCCCCTCTCTAGACACACTCCAGCATCTTCAGGTAGTTCTTGTAATGAGCAATCCAAAACAGAGCAGAAGATTCCGGGTACTGCCTCAACGGTGCCAAGTACTGGGGGACAGTCACTACCCTGATGCTGGTGGCCACACTATTGTTGATCCAGGCCAGCATGCCATTGTCCTTCTTGGCCACCTGAGCACAGCTGGCTCATGTTCAGCCACTGTGGATCAGCACCTCCAGGCCCTTTTCCATGAGGCAGCTTTCCAGCCACTCTGCCCCCACCCTGCAGTGCTATCAGGGGTTGTTGTGACCCAAGGGCAGGACCTGGAACCTGGCCTTATTGAACCTCATACCGTTGGCCTTGGCTCATTGATTCTGCCAGTCCAGATCTCTCTGCAGAACCTTTCTACCCTTCAGCAGAACAACAGTCCCAGCTAACTCAGTGTTGTCTGCAAACTGATGGAGAATGCACTGGATGCCCTCATCCAGATCACTGATAAAGATATTTAACAGTGCACAGCCAGTTTCCCCAGGAGAGTGCTGTGAGAAATGGTGTCAAACATTTTATCAATGTCTAAATAGTCAACATCCACAGACTTCCCTCATCCACTAAGCAGGTCACCTGCCGTAGGAGTGGATCAGGTTGGTAAAGCAGGACCTGCTGCTCATAATCCCTTGCTGGCTGGGCCTGATCTCTATTTGTTCTTCATATGTCACATCATGGCACTCAAGATTACCTTCTCCAGGACCTTCCCTGGCACCGAGGTCAGACTGACAGGCCTAGAGATCCCAGAATTCTCCTTCTAGATCTTTGTGTAGATGGGTGGCACACTGGCTGATTTCAGTCAACTGTGACATCCCTGGCTGGCTAGGACTGCTGGTAAATGATTGAAGGTGACTTGGTGAGCTCTTCCACCAGCTCCCTCAGTACCCTTGGGGTGCTAGTGGAATTGCTCACCAATCCACTCTTTTTTTCTCTGTAATTAAGAATATNTGGTGAGCTCTTCCACCAGCTCCCTCAGTACCACTCTTTTTTTCTCTGTAATTAAGAATACAGCAAGTGTGGTTTACTAGTTGGGAGCTAGTTCATACAATGATATGTATTTTAGAAAAAGAAAATACTGTCACCCGCTTCTCATTTTCTCTGTAAATAACCAAAATGCAATTGTTTTCATGGCCCAGGATATCATAGTCTGAAAAAGAAGATATGACTACCTGTCATACTTGATAACTGTCCTTGTAAAAATGTTCCTCATTACAATGAACCACTTAGAAGTCTTTCATTAGAAAATCCCACTTGGCCATTAAACAGTACTCATGTTTTCCTATTGCGCTTAAAAAACGAATAATTAATATCCTACATGAGAATAAACTAGGATGATGAATAACAGAAAAGAGAAAATGCAGTTGTATCTTATTTTATATATCTTACCATTTGCTGGCTACATGTGATTTTCTGCCTTCTTTTTTTGTTGACTAGAGTGAATTTTATTAATGTGTGTGTATGTATATATATATACATGTGTGTGTGTGTGTGTGTGTGAAAAATCATGTGTATATGTAAATGGATGCATGGATCAAAAGTAATGAGCTTCAGTGTGTCACATTCATATTTTCTGGAAAAATCCCTTTGCCCAGGATTTTTCTCCTGGGAAGCTGAGAAGCCTCAGAGAAAAAGAAAAACAATTCTTATCTCATTTGCTTCTCCTGTGTTTTACTCCTTTGTAATATGTTTGGAGATTGTTTATCAACAGGTGATTGTTTCATTGGTTTCTGGTGTGAGTTACTTTGACTTATTGGCCAATCAAAGCCAAGCTGTGTCAGGACTCTGGAGAGAGTCATGAGTTTTCATTATTATCTTTTTAGCATTCAGTAAGTATCCTCTCTCTATTCCTTAGTATAGTTTAGTATAGTATTCTTTAATATAACATAGTATCATAAAATAATAAATTAGCCTTCTGAGAACATGGAGTCAGATTCATCATTCCTTCCTTCATCAGGGCACCCCACAAATACAATATCAGTGGGTGTTTGGGAACATTTTACACACACAGACACACACACAGATGCACACACATATGCTCAAGAAACTTTAAAAACTTCTAGGAAGTTATAAAAAAATTGACAATAGTTTTGATCATGGAATAACTGCTTGGAAAATCTCAGCTCTTTTATGCACTGTCATTTCCCTGAACTTTGTCATGTCTGTAGGTACAGTCTTTTCTGTTTTTTTGTTTTGGTTGGTTTTTTTTTTTCCCTTGCATAAATGATTTTCAATTAAAGTTTTCAAACATTCCCCAACATATCTAACACAAAGAGGTGAAAAATGGTGGATATAACCTCACATTTCCTGATTAAACATGACTATAATTCTTCCTTCATACTTCTTGTCAACTTATTTATTAAAAAAAAGCCCAACAAATAAAAACCAGCAAATAATCCCTTTAGGGGCAGAGAGGACCTATCCTGCCTATAACCCTAAAAAAATTTAAAAATAAAACAAGAAATTAAAAATTGGTTTTGTTTTGACTAATAAAATATTACTGTTAGACCACATCACTTGTTATAATTCTCCACATCTTGGAGTTGATTAACCCAAGAGCAGTGGCCTAACAAAATACTCTTACAGCAGAAAAAGAGTGTGTTTTTTCATGTCTGACATTTAATGAATTTTCATGAGGAAACCAGAGGCTAGTCTGCTATTCCTTCTATAGAAACTTGGTCATTCAACCTTTCCCGTTGATTTCAGTTATAACTGATCACACCGTGTTATTGAAAAAAGAGAAAAATTCATTTGAGAAAAAAGTAAAGCCTTCATTTAATTCCTAATTTACTCTGTTATACTACTTGTTGTAAACAAGAGAAGTAAGTGCTGGTTTAATTAACATAATTTCTGGCCCGCAGGTTTTGGAAAAAAGAATTAATCCTGCAGGATGCAATGGGGTATTAAGGTTTGATAAAACTTCTGCTGCGAGACCAGTTTCCTTGTAACGCATCTTTAATTAATGTAAATGTTGCCAAACACCAGTTAAAAAAAGCCAATTCAAGTTGTTTCAGTTAATTAAGCAGTGCTTCTGCTCCCGATGTTCTCTTTGCAGTGAGCAGGCTCTGGTGTCCCTCGTGCTTCTCCACTGGGGCTGTTGGCAGCTGCCCTCGCACCCTGGGGATCTGGCCATGGGAGGGACAGGCAGGACTGGTCCTGCTGAGCAGAGGCTCCAAGACCCAACATCCCTGGATGATGCCAGACCTCTGCCAGTCACTGTGGCTGGGCTCTCCGAGCCCCCCCTGCTGGGCCATTGGCCCCCAAGGTGGCACAGGAGACATGGGCTCTGCAGTCAGACACCTGTGCTGTGCCTCCACATTGCAACAAGTTTAATCCTGTCAGAGGGAAGAAAGGATCTGAAGGTGAAGGAAAGAAGAAGCATTTTTTCTCATAGTTTCACCCCTGTAATTTCAGGTGTGGCTGGAAACTGTGCACTGTCTTCCTCTCCTTCACCACACTGATTCTTTTTCTTTTTTTTTTTTTTTGGTCTGTAAAATTTAATTTTGAAATGAGAAGTTGTTCTGAAGAAGTCTGTGGCTGTACAAAATAAATGAGGAAAAATTTGAAAGAGTTTATCTGTTGGTGGAGAGATCAGCTCAACCTGATTCAGACAAATATGTACAGGACAGGGTGGGAGCACACAAAGTAAGGACTAGACTTTAGTGTGATTAAAACAATGCTCCCCAAGTCAAGGTGTAAGGACTATTAGCTTCTCCCTTCTGAAATGATAAATCATATTTATAGATACACGTATACATGTGTATACCTGTGTTCATATGTGTGTATATGTATAGGCAGAGAAAGATAAGTTTTCTGTCTTCTTTTTGTCTTCCTGCACCTATCTTCTTCATTTGGATAAATAATGCTTCTGTGAACAGCACACTAATCTTAATCTATAACAAATAAGATTCACCTAGAAAGAATCATCCATCCTCCCAAATTAACATTTATTTCTTATTGTAATGGAGGTTATCCCTCTCCAGTACTTTTGCTGAATTCAATATTTTACCACAGTAATAAACAAATTAGAAATGTTGAAAGTCATTCTTTGTCATCATTGTATCGTTTTCTCCAATTCCCTTTTGACAACCCAGTGATTTATAGTATTTAGATTAATGGTTTTGGAAGATAATTTTTAATGGCAATATTTTATAGCCTAATATGTTCTGGTTTTGACTCAGATGGTTACATTTTTATTGACTGATGCTTATTTCATACAAATCTTGTCATCCACCAACAAAGAAAACAAAAAAGGCATTGCAGCCAGAACACATTTCTTTAGCTCACAGTAGTAATTTAACACAGAGGATACTTAGTTGTCTTTGTAGATACAACAGATAAATGAACCTATCATTGATGAAAGTGAAGAAATTCCATGCCTTCATAGTAGATAATTGATCTTTGTTTTCTCATGGTCTTGCTTGCAATCAAAACTATTTTTTTCCAGGTTACCTTTTAACTGACAGCTAACATAAAGTGAGAGATATCTAAATTTTAATCTTAATTCTGCAGTCAGAAGGTCGTTCAGGAAAAAGATGGGTGTATAGAACAAAAGCTAATATCAACACAGAGGATCCCCACTGTGGATATGCCTGTCTGCAGAGGGTTCTGCAAAGCGCAAACGCAAGAAAAAGCAATTCTTTCTCTGCTAAGAAAATATATCTTTTATGATTTATGCCTTAATTCACTGAAGTCTTTGGTTGGCAGAGGTCTTTCTCTGGTCCAGCCATAGCAGGGTAGACAGCAAGAGAAAGCCACGGCTGTCTCTGTTTTCTCCCCACACTGTGCAAGTCCAGCAGCACCTACAGCTCACATTGGTACACAAAGGGTCACTTCAGCAGTCTGTACTCTCACAGGAAGCCATGCATCTGGGCAAAACACCAGCACCCAGCTGAGAAAGCCTGAAAGTCTTTAGTTTGTACGAGTTTTAGAAAATGTTCTCCCTTTCCTCTCCTGCCTGGTTCTTAGCTTCTGCCGGAAGGCTTTGGGAGGGGGGTCAATGAGCTGAGTTAGTAGTGTAATAGAGGGAACAGATTGACAACAGCTCACCAGGTGACTGGAGAGAACTGAAATCACAGGCAGATATCTGAGACCCTATTACTGGGAAAGCAACAGATAGTGCTAATTTCATCAGACCTGTAAGTACTGGCTTAAGGGATCTACAGCTCAAAGTAGCACAGCAGTAAACTGAAGAATAACAATAACTGGTGTCAGCCCAAAAGTAAGGATGTGTAGTTCTGTGTGAAAATAATAGCTTCAATAATAATACAAAAATATAATTTTCAAAATTCTGGTGAATTTGTTCTAGAAAAATATAAGAGAAGAGAGAAGAGAAAAAGCTAAATTCTTGTAATGTGGAAAAAGTAAAAATTAAACAGAATACAACATAAGTATGGATATAATACTGGCTTTAAGTGTAGCACAGATAAAATTTTTTGGTAACAAGTCTAGGAAAAAAGCTTAAAAAATCTGTTCTTAACTAGTTGGATTTCTGTAGACTTATGAACAGTTAGGTTTTCCAGATACAGGTTAAGTACCTGTGTTGTTGCTTTTTTGGAATGACCAGAGTTATCGTTGTTTTTATTGCACTATTAGGCATTGATCAGATATTTACCTAGCACTGAAGTCCACCTGGGGTTAAAAATTTTGGTGCCCATATCTTGATATCCTGTAAAAACTCATTCTACTAACATTATGGAGCTGACACTGACAGGACTGAGGTCACAGAGCAGCATAGCTCAGTCAGATCAATGTTCTTTAAAAAAAAGACCAGTGGAAGGAGTGGCATATCTGGTTTGTGTCACGGCCCAATAAACAGCCTTGGTGGAGCCTTGCAGTGCTCCACCACTTTACACTGCAAGAGAAAAACTCAGTTGCTTTCAGGCTTTTCTGCCTCTCCACTCCTAACAGCATGTCAGCCAGGAAAAAAATGCACAGACTAATAAAATTAACAAAATCTTCTAGCACTGTAAGACTGAGTCTCAATACAGAACCTGAATGTCTGAAACATGTGGACAGCACAGGGCCAGCTGGACTTACCAGCTGCACATTCACACCAACAACAAAGCTCCTGCTTCTGCTCAGCTCTGGGTTCTTGTGTGTGGGGACGCCTGCCTTTAGGATCTTATATCCTTTCACCTGTCTCAAAACCTTTCCTTGAGCCATCAACCTGAATTACATATACAAATCATGGAGTTAATTTTATGCTTGGGAAA